>JBBPBX010030237.1:14123-24517 GCA_038048925.1 Garcialebias charrua
TCAAAATATGACAAAGTGTTTATGTATTTTAATGAAGATTAGCAGTTTGAAGTACTTACTTTCCAGTGGAGTATTTTTATGCCTTAAGAAGTTTGTCAAGAAGCTGTTTGACTCTAAATTAGCAGACTGAGCTGACTGACAATACTTTCTATGCTAGACAAACTTTAAATCCACCTTTAACGCGTTTATTTTTTGAAGCCAGTGAAGAAACTTTCTCAGATGTTAGGATTAGATAGAGCATGAAGTGCAACTGGGGTTACTGGCAGCGTTTGTGTTTCTGTTTGCTCTCAGCGTCTGTGTTGCCGGGCATCTGCTCCTTCAGAGCTCCCCCTTTTTGTCCTCGCGTCCTCAGTCGTCCTCGTGCTCGAAGAACTCGTGGCAACAAATGGTAACCATGGAGACGAACGTCATGAACTCTTGGAAGTTGCACTCCGAGTCTCCGTCGGCATCGAGGCCGTCCATCAGGCTGTCCAGGGAGGACTGGTCCTTCACGTGCTGGACGAACAACGACAAGATTTTTATGATCGTTCAGAAATGAACTAAATAAAAAAAAAGTTATGTTCGTAGTTTTGTCTGATAACTCTTGGTGTGTCTCACCGCCATCAGATCAGGCAGCTCGTCGTGAAGCAGGTCCTTCAGCTCGCTCTTCTTCAGTTTGTGCTTGTCTCCTTCTCTCTCGGAGTATTTCTGAAACACTGCAATGATGGTCGCCATCGCAGTCTCCAGGTCACTCATTGTCTTCGGTCTTTATGGCCTCAGCTTCGAATAGAAAAGAAGAAAATAGATACTGTATTTTAAAAATAAAACAGCATCGTATTCTATAATGACACACTCTTGTAAAATATTCAAGTCTTAATGTCAGGAAAAGAGATTATATGAGAGAAGATATGAGACTGGATGATAATACAATACGATACACATTAAATGAGATTACAGTGGGCCCTCATTTATCGCAGATGAGTCCGTTCTCAGCCCCCCGTGGTGAGTGAAAAAAACGCAAAGTAGCACCATAACTCATGTTCCCTGAAGGAAGGGAACGAGGTACAACATATTGCTATGGGAAATTGCGCTCCGCGCGGTTACCTGAAGGAATACAATTATGCCTTTACGGCAAGGGTGTCAGCGTTGTGTCAGAGGCCCCGCCCTCTGGGTACTTAAGCCGCTGACGCCCATCCATCGATCTCCAAAATGCACTTCACCGAGCTTTCAGCATTGAAAGGGCCAGGTATGTTGCACCTCGTTCCCTTCCTTCAGGGAACATGAGTTATGGTGCATAACTTTCAGTTCCCTTATCAGTCATGTCACTCGGTGCAACATATCACTATGGGAACGTAATTCATTCACGCCCTTGAAATGCTCAGTAAAATGCATCCTAGTGTGAACGTCCGCCTTTATTCAAAAGGCATCTCAAGGCCGCTTTCTACTGTGTGTTAGAAAGGACAGCCTGAGTGACATCACACGCAGTAACATCCAAACTGTAATGCTTTGCAAACGTGTTAATTGAGCTCCAGTTCGCAGTAGCACAGATGTCTGCAACTGGTACACCCTTGAACAGGGACCACGAGGTAGCCAAGCCCCGAGTGGAGTGGGCACGCACTCCAGAGGGCACCTGTTGACCTTTGCTACTGTACGCCCTTTTTATGGCCTCAGTCACCCAGTGTGAGAGGCACTGTTTTGATAGGGCCTTTCCTGTAGCTGGTGCAGCAAAGCATACAAACAGTTGATTTGTTTTTCTCCATTCAGCTGTTCTCTGCATGTAAGTGCTTAAAGCTCTCACAGGGCAGAGAGCCTTCAGCCTTTCCTGTTCCTGAGTGAGGACATGAGCAAGTGGAAAAGAAGAGAGATCAAAGTCCAGACTTATGGGGTTTAAAGTCAAAACCTTGGGGATATATGCAGGATTAGGCCTTAGGGCAGGGGTGCCAAACATGCGGCCCGCGGGCCGGATCCGGCCCGCCAGGGGTTTTTAGTCGGCCCACGGATAAATCTGAATTTAAAAAAAAAAAATTTTTTTTTTTTTTTTTTTTTTACAAATTAATACATGTACAGTACTGTACAGTCACCAATCACTTAGCCTATCCTAACACAATTTTTAAAGATGAAGGAGTGAGTTGAATTGTCTCCCTTTCACATAAAGTGAAAGTAGCTCCCTTTATGTGAATGGAGCCTGCAGGGGAGGAGGGAGACAATTCCACTCACTCCTTAACTGTGTTAATACATTACGGCAAAGACTGGTTCATCCCAAAGATCCAGTCCCCCGGCACAAACAGAGTAATGTGGTGTATGCTGTTCAGTGTCAGGAGGGCTGTGATCAGTCTTATATTGGGGAAACAAAACAGCCACTGGCCAAAAGGATGGCCCAGCACAGAAGATCAACATCATCAGGTCAGGACTCTGTGGTCTACACTCATCTCCAGGCCAGCGGTCACTCTTTCAGGGATGAAGATGTTCACATTCTTGATAGAGAAGTTGGTTTGAGAGAGGAGTAAAGGAGGCCATCTTTGTGAAAAGAAACCGCCCATCATTAAACAGGGGTGGAGGCCTCCGGGTTCAACTGTCCCCCTCTTACAATGCTGTGATTGCTAGTATCACTCAGCCCTCTGTGAATAGTAAACAACCATCAGGGTGCTAACAATCCATTGTTAGGCTGATGGTCCTCCTTGATCATGTGAGCAGCTGGTTTCAGGCTGTCATCAGCCAACTGGTTGATCCACTGTGAGAGGGTGCTATTTATAAGACTGAGCTGAACACAGCAACTCAGACTGAGGAAGTCTTTCGGACGAAAGACGAAACGTTTCTACATTTTTTTGTTGTTGCTTTGTTTTGTTTTATTTTTTGAATGTCCAGAGGACCAGACTTAGCTTTTTTGGATTTTTCTACCTGGATTATTGAGCATGCATCAGTGTATTAAAATTCATTCATTTCTAAATTTTGATGGGTTTGATGCATTTTTAACATACAGGAAAGTGTTTTAACAAAACTGTGTTTTTTTTATGTCCAGAGGACCAGACTTAGCTTTTTTAGATTTTTCTACCTGGATTATTGAGCATGCATCAGGGTATTTAACAAAACAGTTTGTTGACTAAATGTTTTAAAATGTGCAATCACTGATCAGTTTTTTAATGTGTAATGCACTTAAATGTTAAACTGAGTAAAAGTGTAAAAGGACAATTAATTTAATGTAAATATTTTTATAATTTATTTATTCTTTGCGCACTAATACAAAGAAAAAAGTGGACTTTTGGAATGAGTACGTATACTGGTCTGGCCCCCGTGAGATCAGATTAAGCTGTATGCGGCCCCCAGATCAAAATGAGTTTGACACCCCTGCCTTAGGGTGACCTTTGACCCGTCATGGGCGAACCTGGTACACATCAGATGTACGGACAAAGCATGGAGGTCACCCACACGTTTCGCCGAGCAAAGAGCCAGGAGAAGAGCGGTTTCATAAGATAATATATCTATCTTAATGTCGCTCAGTGGTTCGAATAGGGGGTCACAGAGAGCCCCCAAGACCATATTAAGATCCCATCCAGGGTCCAAAATCATGCTGGGGGGTCTCTTCCTTAGCACACCCTTCATAAATCTTATTATGAGCGGGTGCGCGCCAGGCGTCCTGCTCCCCCAACCCTCGTGACAAGCTGAAATTGCAGATAGGAACACATTAATCGTTGAAAAAGAGCAACCTTTCTCCAACAAGTCCTGAAGAAAGGTGAGGAGCTGGGTCAAGTCACATGAATTTTTTTTTTCTTTTTTTTCTTCTTTCGGCTTTTTTCCCTGCGTTAGGGGTCGCCACAGCGAACTGGTCGCATGAAGATTTGGCAGTTTTTACGCCGGATGCCCTTCCTGACGCAACCACAGACCACCGAGCAACCACAGCCCTCTGTGTGGAGCAGAGAGCTGATATCTAGGGTTCCCGGGGGAGCAGATGGTGTGGGTTAAGGGCCTTGCTCAAGGGCCCAGAGTGGGGCAGATGAGGGTGGAGACAAGTGTGACCATTTCACGTACCCCACCCACATCTTTGATGTTGTCGGTACCGGGGCTTGAACCGGCGACCTTCCGATCACAAGCGCACCTTCTTAACCTCTGCGCCACCACTCCCCTCAAGTCAAGTCACATGAATAAGAAATAATATTTCTTTCTGTGCACCAAGCTTCAAAAATATGCCATTTCCGGGCGTAGAGAGACTGTGTTGACATAGCTTGTGTGTTTTGAATGGTTTTTACCACGTTCTCTGGCAGGCCTGAGGCCATAAGTTTGTTCTTCTCCGCCACCAAGCTAAAAATAGCAACAGGTCTCAGCCTAATCGGCGAAACTGTTCCTTCTGGTGACGTGGAGGGTCCCTGGAGAGGAGCAGATGGTGGAACCAGCTCTCCCTCAAAAATCCTGATTTCTGTGGTCCGTTGAAGGCCGACCACGTTGGGGAGAGGGCCTTCCCGCAGATGTACCGCCATACTACCCTGATTGAAAGTGGTTTGAGGCAGAGGCAATCTGCTGTCATTATTAGACAAAAGCTGAAAAGAATGTCTGTTTTTCCTCTTTTTGTTGGGGGTCGTGGGTCGGAAGGGTTGCAAGTTTTGTAAACGAGCAGATCTCCTGACTCCAGCACGTTTCCTGTTTGGGTTAGCACAGTGAGTGCGGTCACACGTTGCAGGAACACTGTATGAGCATGGCGTGTCACCCATTGAGGATAAGAGGACAGTTTCAGCATGAGAATGTGGAGATGGTCCTTTGTGTTGAGCAGACTTTAGATTGGTTGGTGACAGAGAGTTCAGTCCTCTTCGATTAAAGGAGAGAGGAGTCTGATTTAGCCCTGGTGCCATTTCTGTTCTGCACTGAGTGTTTACACACGCTACAGTTTCATCACAACTGCCTTTGTGAACGTATGATACTGGTGTTGGCCTACGGGCTTCTGCCGTGGCCCCCCGTTCCTTACTGGCGTCCGATGAATTGGTGGCCAGGAAGGTGGGTCGTCAGATTCTGTCAGCGCGTATCCTTGGAGCGCGGATGTGTCACGGGTTTGTTTGATTTGTGTATTGCCGGCCACGTGGTTTAGAACGGAGTAGGGGCTGGAGCACGTGACCCACCTCACCTGTCTCTGTGAGGAGTGACGGGCCTGCTCGCAGGCACCTCTCTGGGCCTGTCTGTTGCAGACAGAGCAGAGGCACCCTGTTGGGGTTTATCAATTAGGCTAACACCCCGTGAACCTTGAGGGAGGGGGGGAAGTTGGCCCCCACCCTTTATGTCGGCTGGAAGAACAGAGGGGACCGTTCTACTGATGTTAATGTGTTTGCTGTTGTTGTTGTTTTTTTGAGGGTTTTTTTGTGAGTCAAGAAAATAGAGAGGGGCTGTTTTTTTAGCTTTATTCGTGCTTATGTATAACGACATATTTGACTTTGTCACTCACAGCTGAAAGAACATGATTTGTGTCTAAAACAAAGCACCAGCTTTTTGTACTGTGCTACAAACAAAGTCTGGACGTGAAAAGATCATTTCCCGTACTACGTGGGCGGATGATCGTGTAAAGTTAAGAAGCAGTCCTGGTTCATCAGGCACGCTTCTGTTTGGTGTCCCGGTTCGCCGAGGAGGTTCTGTACCGATCCGCCTGTCGGGGAACAAATCTGTTCTTACTCCAGGCGTGTTCGGTCCGAGGTGGGTGACCTTGTACGCCGGCCGCTTTTGCAGTGGGGTACGTGTGGCTGAGTGGTGTCGAGGCTGCGGGGCTTTGCTCCCAGCTGACTCCCTGGGGGGGGATGGCGAAGGCTCTCCTGGGGATGCCCACCCGGAGAGCTTCAGACTGTTTACACCTCTGGTCCAGCTTGGTCTGATTTCGATCTAGCGCTTTTCCAAAATGTCCCGTCGGTTCTATCGAATGATGGAGAAAAGGAATTTTCTGTCCCTCCGGGAGATCAGTTAGGGTCATCCAAATATGGCGTATTGCGATGACCACCTCAGCCATTCCTCTGCCTTGTGCAACAGCTGCTGTCCCCATCATGCGGAGAGCAACGTCTGTTGCTCTACTGGCTTCATCCAGCAGCTCCGCAGCAGCTTGCTTGTCTGACGTTACCTGGAGCTCCTGTAGTTTTTCAGCCAGGTACACTTGCATCATTGCGGATGCGTTCATTGCGCGCTCCGCAAGGCCCTGAGCCCTGTAGCATTTCTCGAGAAGAGAAGCCAAAGCTCGACAGGCTTTGCTAGGGAGAGTTGGTTTTGTCCCGGATGATTTGGGAGCCAGATGAGACGCCAACGTGTCCTCAATTTGAGGCACATTGGCTATTCCCACTTCATCCATCCCGTCCACGTCGAGAAACTGCGAGAGCGGCAGCAGCATGGGAGCTCTGGGCTGAGACCAGGTGCGAGTCAGCTCTGTGAGGAAGTCCGGGAAGACGGGCATCCTTTGCCTCATGGTGGCCTGCTGCTTTGAATAAAAATAATTTCTTGCCAACCTCGTGACTTGTTGACGAGGTGGAGGCTCCGGCCATGTCCATGTGCGGGAGAGGTCTTCTCCCTGTTCCCCGTATTCGACGTCGGCATCGTCCGCAGAAAATTCACCTAAGGCTGAAATCAAGATCTCGTCCTCGTTCAGCATGCCTCGAGTGTCAAATTCGACTGTTAAGTCTACCATGGGGGCCAGAACATCTGGGCTGTCGCCCCATTCGAATCGGGTGCTGTCATCCAAAGCCATGCTCTCGAGCTCCGGCGTGGGAGTCAGAGGCTCAGTAGTGCCCGGGTCTGCTGGCGCCGTAGCAGCCCCCATGGCCTTGGTGACAAAGTCCCCCCGGTGCCTCCTCACGGCCTCCAGCATCTGGCTGCAATGTGGGCAAAACTCGGGTGCATCCAACACCATCTTCGCATGCAGCATCCCCAAGCAGACGGGACAGGCCTCATGGGTGTCCGTCGCATAGAGGGAAAAACCGCATCCGCTGGCGCGCGAGGTTGGGCTCGCCGTCCTGCTGGTCTTTTTTAGGTCTTTTCTTTCGCTTTCCTTTCTCCGGAGGCATTTCCGAGATGAGACGAGCGAGTCCTTCCGAGATCTTTTTATTTTTATTTGAGACGTCTCCTCCGTTGCGTCGCTTTCGCTGGCTAGCCTGCTACGAATTAGCAGAGGTAGCGGTGTGACGCAGTTAGCGCCGTCGAGCGAAGCAGTCTGCGGAAAGAGGAGAAGAAAAAACTTTGGGGTTAAGGAAAAATGTGCCGGACTAGCTTTCGCTAGTCCAGTAGTACGCAGGAATAATTCTCTGTTCGCTCAGTGTAGGGAGCAAGCTCACCTCTGGTCGAGCGATGAAGCAACAGAGAAGTCCCGCGAAGAGAGAGAGTTCAGGTTTAAGTGAGGTGAAGGGCAATAAGAGATCGATGGATGGGCGTCAGCGGCTTAAGTGCCCAGAGGGCGGGGCCTCTGGCGCGACGCTGACTCCCCTGCTGTAAAGACATGATTGTATGCCCTAAGGTAACCGCGTAGAGCGCAATTTCCCATAGCAATATGTTGCACAGAGTGACATGTCTGATAAGGGATCTAAGAAGCTCCTGCCTGCATGAATGAAAACTTCTAGCCAACAGAACTGGACACTTGAATAGCATTTCTAACTTTTATAGAAATTTCTCAGTATAAGACTACCACTACTGGGGTCTTACACACAATCTTACAAAAAAGTTTCCACCACTCTCTTTTTTTATGAATCACCTTTCAGACTTCCTTAAAAAAATTCCATAGTCATTAAATAAATTTTGTGCGTGGCCCTGCTTCTGGTGGAACGGTTCTGGAATCTTGTTTTCTTGTTTGATAGAATGGAGTGAGCGATGGACCAATGGAGCAGGGCTGCAGTAATGAGAATGCTGTAGCTGTGGGTCAATTCATCAATTCATCTCTCCACCTGTAGTAATATAGGAGGGGGTCAGTTTAATGACTTACCTATATTTTAGATGTATAAATTGGCAGGGTTTAGACTGACACAAAAATACATCATTAATTAAACGAGTTCTCTCTTTTTCAGCTTAATATCAATAATTCTATACCTTGACCAGATGTAATTCACAGGAAACGTTAAACTTATGTTGGAACAGCAGGACTGGTCCATTTATTTAACATAATCAATAAATTACATCACACATTATGTACATGATTGGATCGATCATTTTTCCTATAATTAACTTCAGCATAGATGAAACATAGGAACAACAGAACAGCAAAGGATGATATTTTACTATTTCAATTCTGCAGGTGCATTAACTTAGTTTTTTGGCTTAGGAAGATAAAGGTTTAGGAGGAAGGAAATGGAGGAAAATAAGTTAAGAGTCAGGGAGTTATCTTGATGTGTTTTAACCAGAAACATGGCAGTTCTCCGGCCGATCTCGGCTACACGTTGGTACCCTTGGCAAAGCATTTGACGACTTTTGTTACCTCGTGAAGATGGTCAGTCTCCCTCGGCCCAGTTTGGTCAGTTCGTTTACCATTCTCAGCGTCTCCAGACGTGCGCCTTGACTCGAACCGAAAGTAACGGCAGCTCCTGGTGGTGTTTTCAAGATAAGACGTTCCTTAAAGGAATGTCAATAAAAGAGAGCTTTTCACGGCTTGAAATAGATTTATAACAGGCATGTTATAAATCTTTTAACTGAATGACGAGTCCTTAGCGTGTGACTGGTGGTCATTCAGCTCTTTGGGGAACCTCATCAGGCATTGAGGTCCTCAGCAAACTCCAAGGAAAACAGGAAGTCAGAGCTCTTTTAAGGCTAACTTGACCTAGAAAGACGTAGCTCTTTCTGATTCAGTCTGTTAGGCCAGGAGCCACTGAGAGGAGGCATAAGTTAGATTAAAAATGTCAGAAAGGATAAGAAAGTTAGTTTAAGACGCCAGTCTCATGATACAGCAGATTTAGAACTTTCTTAACTCATTACCAACACTGTTGTATGAATAAACAAACGTCATCAGAGCATAACATATGGGACCTATTAATGATAATAGCAAAACTGATATCATTAATCTTGATTATTTAAGGACAAAAACGAAATGTCTCTTGTTGTCCTGTTTTCAAACTAAATGGAAAAGATAAAGTGTTCCTTTTATCTTCACATGCAAGTTCGAGAGGAGAAATCCTTCATGTACCACATTTTGAGGAAATGTCCAGTTTGAATTAAATAGTCCTTGACTATCAAACATTAAATGCACTAATGCTTATACAAATAACACAAGTTATTCATTGATGACATTTGAATTAACACAAATTAAAAGAAGTCTTTGGATGACTTAATTTATGATGTTTGATTCAAATTAAAGTAATAAAAGTATTATTGTCCCTTCAGGAATAACTCCCAAAAAGTTCATTACTGAGAGCGATCAGAGAAGTGTTTCAAAGGTCAAGGTTGTATCACTACAACCATATTGTGCACTTGCGACATTGGTCATTTGATGATCATAATTTTGGGATATGAAAAATGCTGTTTGCCAAAGATGTATTTGTAGCCACCTTTGTTTACATGTTTACATTTGTTACAGGATTAATCTTAATATAGAAACTGAAGATTTATTTGGAAAAAGTGCTATTTTTATGTTGAACATAAAATAAAACAAAAACACAATTAAAATGCTTTCAAAATTAACTGAATCATATTATTGTAAAACTACAACAACATGATTGTTTTTAATATCATTTTCAATTGAGCACAAGTCTGTAGCTGAAACAGATATAAATACATTTTTCCCAGGACAAAGACTATTTTCACACTGAAGGTAAAAGTGATCCAAATCGTATTTGTTTCTGCTCATATGCAACTCATATTGAATAAAAAAAAGAAAGTCTGAGTGTGACAAATATGATTTGTTCATGTTCGACATGAGTCTTTTTCATACGCAGTATTAAATTGAATGCATATCAGATGTTCAGATCAATCTCAGCCTGAACGGTCGTGTTGCAGTTTATCTCAATGTTGATTGATTCAAGTATAAGTAATAATATATATTAACCTATATATTAACCTCATGCAGTTTTAATCTTGGAATTCTGCATGTCCTCAACTTTAGAACAGAAGTCCAATTGGTTCATCTTGCTTTTTAATTTCACATGTCCTGCATGACTGAGAATTTACAAAAACATTTAAAAACCAATGTTGGCGTTAAACCATTTTGATAGCACGAGTCGATCGACACTCGAGTTTCACTTTTTTCTGAAGTTTTCTAAAGTAAAGTTTTTCCATGATATTAGTGCTTAGTGTATTTTTAGTTGATATTTTTCTTAGTTCATATCTTAGATGTTATTGCTGCTTTTCTTTCACATGTTATTGTGGATGTAAATGGGACCCTGTGTACATAATCTCGTTTCATCACATGTACCACATGTGGTGCGAATAATAATAAAGATTCTCTGACTCTGACTTTCTACTGCATATGTTGCTCTGCTTGTGTT
>JBBPBX010030238.1:0-35318 GCA_038048925.1 Garcialebias charrua
ACAGATTAATAAACTTTTAGAAGCCGATACGAGGCCACCAGATGTAAGGGGTTATGAGGAGGTCAATATTAATACTGACCTCTTTACCTTAATTAATTTACTTATTCAGATTGAATAGTAAATTCACGGATTCTGTTCTTTTTCAGTTTACCCAATATTTCTGTGATCTTTATGATGGATAAATAAACAGAGCCATTAAGTGACAAAGACGTTAACTTAGTTTGATATGTCAAAGAGACACTATCATTTATTTAAAATAAATCAACTAAATTAACACCATTACACTTGATTGACATGATTTCACTTTCTTTCAAATTAATACGTCAGCACACTTAAATTTAACACAACAGACTTCAATATTGGATGTTAACATATTTAGTCTGTGGGCTCTTCAGCTTAATATAGTTTCCAGCTTAGAATTGAGGGAAAAAGATAGGAGGAAAGATTTAAGAAGAATTGGGAGGTTAAGAGAGGAAGTTTATCTTGCATTTATGAAACCAGATGACACTCTTCCGTACGCGTCCAGCTTAAGATATCATCACACCTCCAGTAAGCAAACAGCTGCTCCTTTACCTTAAGACGTCCGCCTTGGTTCTGGCAAAGAGCTGTGGTCAGCCTTGGACTGACGAGTCGTCGGTCCCGCAAGTCCAAGCTGGACTCCAGACGTGTTTACCTTGTCGGTGTCGGTGATACTCGCTTTCGTCGGCAGAAGCCGTGACAGTCGTGGTTTCTTGGCTCAAGATAATTTATTCCAGGAAGGAATAACAAAGTTGGAGCTTACGCTCGGAGTGGACCCATAACAACATGTTATCAGTCCCAGCTGGATGACGAGTCCTTAGCGCGTGACTGTTGGTCATTCAGCTCTTGGGAAAGTTCACATCTCTTTGAAATTCCCAGCAAACTCTACAGGAACTTTCTCGTTCCTTCCAAACTCTGCAGACTCTTGCAGACTCTTGCCGACTCTCGTTCCAGCCACAGCTTAGAACTTAAAGCAGGAACAAAGAGAGGAGTGAGCTTGTGTTATCAGGTCCAAGGTTACAGCCAGAGCCGAGAGAGATTTGTTTAGGGAAAGGCAGAGAAGCTGGAGCCTTGTTCATGAAAAACAACGGATTAAACTGTCTTCTTATTTCTAAACAAAACAGTCGGGTCTCTGTGACCCGAGATTTCCCTTTAACACAGCAGTGAACACAGTTTAACTCTCACAGAATAACACAGCTTAAAAGCACACATCATGAAAATGACAAAAGTTATTCTTTTGATCACATCAGCCTAAAATCAAAGATAGAAATAGTCTCTTATTGGTGACTATGTTATCAGATTATAGCTAAATGAATGATTTTGTAGTAAATGTCTTGCTTTACTGAGAGGTCAGTAAAGGTCATCACTGGACAGTTCAAAAACCTTAATTTGACCCTGGGTAGGTCCACTACATATTTATAAAGCCCTTTAAAACAACCACAGCTGCAACAAAGTGCTGTACATATAAAATCATTTTAACCAATCAAAGCAGCTTTTACTCTTTTAAATAAATTATTTTTCATATATTTCATCATTGCTTCTTTCATTTTTCATTCATTCAACCGTTATTTAGTCAGGTTAATCTCATTGAGCCTCGAGGACTCATTTACAAGAGGGACCTGCTACAAACTAAAGAGATCAAGATTTAAGATTCACGAGCTCCATACCTGAAAATGCCTCATGAAAAACATCTGCCTGCTCAAAGCTGCCTCTGACATTCTTCTGCCTGTTACGAGCCACCAGGGGGCTAGTTAGCATTGAAGCTACCGGTAGTGTGTTAGCTGATGAAGTGTTGCTCCACGTTGTGTTTTGCTGTCGCACAGCTACGGTGGCCGAGGGGTGCAAACGCGCAGCAAAAACAGAACAGCACGCTGCAAAAAGAAAACAGCGTTCCAAAAGTTGAAACACACATCAAAATGAAAACAACAGCGTTCCAAAAGTTGAAACACACATCAAAATGAAAACAACAGCGTTCCAAAAGTTGAAACACACATCAAAATGAAAACAACAGCGTTCCAAAAGTTGAAACACACATCAAAATGAAAACAACAGTGTTCCAAAAGTTGAAACACGCATCAAAATGAAAACAGCGCTCCAACAGATGAGGCGCACTGCAAAAGATAAGTCGCGCTCCCAAAAGGGGACGACCTGCAAATACAGAACGAGCTGCAAATAGAAAAGCCACAACGGAAGTGCTCCAGACCACTAGGGGCAGTCGAACAAAGAACAAATCATAAAGCATATTATACTTTTCGGAATGGCACTAGCTGTGTATTTTAACTCCCACAGTCCAAAAAAAACATGCATGTTAGGCTGATTGGTAACTCTAAAATTGACCCTGGATGTGAGTGAAACAGGTCCCTCTTGTAAATGAGTCCCCGTGGCTCAATGAGGCTAGCCTGTGTAAATAAAGGTTGAATGAATGAATGAAAAAAAAGAATATTTTACACTACATCGGAACTGTCACGTTGTATCGGTTTTAATAGTGTGCGGAGGAGGATCAATACATGGATGCCAAGTTGGGTCAATGGTTAAAGAGATTGCCTTGAATGTGGGAGACTCTGGTTCAAATCCTGGTCTCGGAAATTTTCTGTTATTACTTTTTTTTTTAAGCCTTTTGTTTTGGATAGATCGAACCAAACAACAAAGAATAAACATGTAGATATATTTATCTATTTCACCCGATCTATCCAAAACAAAAGGCTTAAAAAAAAGAAGAAATTACTACTACAACGTTTCCGAGACTGGGAATTGAACCAGGGTCTCCCGCATTCAAGGCAATCTCTTTAACCATTGACCCAACTTGGCATCCATGTATTGATCCTCCTCCGCACACTATTAAAACAGATACAACGTGACAGTTCCGATGTAGTGTAAAATATTCTTTTTTTTTCATTCATTCATTCAACCTTTATTTACACAGGCTAGCCTCATTGAGCCACGGGGACTCATTTACAAGAGGGACCTGTTTCACTCACATCCAGGGTCAATTTTAGAGTTACCAATCAGCCTAACATGCATGTTTTTTTTGGACTGTGGGAGTTAAAATACACAACTAGTGCCATTCCGAAAAGTATAATATGCTTTATGATTTGTTCTTTGTTCGACTGCCCCTAGTGGTCTGGAGCACTTCCGTTGTGGCTTTTCTATTTGCAGCTCGTTCTGTATTTGCAGGTCGTCCCCTTTTGGGAGCGCGACTTATCTTTTGCAGTGCGCCTCATCTGTTGGAGCGCTGTTTTCATTTTGATGCGTGTTTCAACTTTTGGAACACTGTTGTTTTCATTTTGATGTGTGTTTCAACTTTTGGAACGCTGTTGTTTTCATTTTGATGTGTGTTTCAACTTTTGGAACGCTGTTGTTTTCATTTTGATGTGTGTTTCAACTTTTGGAACGCTGTTTTCTTTTTGCAGCGTGCTGTTCTGTTTTTGCTGCACGTTTGCACCCCTCGGCCACCGTACACAGCCACTAATGAGACGCAGACACACTTGTTTTTCAACATTGTGGAAGACCTTTTCCTCCGAGTCACTGTGCAAATGTGTTTTCTTTAGTTTTTCACCTCTGAGAGGTAAAACTAGCTTGTAGCTGCCCTGCTGCAGAAATGGGGAGGGGTCTGATTCTGAACTTTGACCCAGGCAAGACTGCTAAACTGTATACATACAACTATTTCGTTTTTAAAGTTTTATTAATTATTTTCATTTCAAATATATACATCATTGCAAACGTTATTTCTTAAATTCAAAAATATAATTAATGACGATTTTTTTGTTACGTGGTGTGCCTTGATGAGTGCTATTTTTAGAACATGCCCTGTTGGCACCTCGTGGTCCCTGCGGGCGACCAGGTGCCCGCGGGCACCGCGTTGGTGACTCCTGCTGTAGCATCACCTGCGGGGTAGCGCCTCGTCCTAGTCTCCCTCAGGTGGTGGAAGATTCAGTGAACATCCTTCTGTGGGTTCAGCTTCTCTGACAGATGTTTTTAAAAATCTGCCAGCTTCAATATGGTCTCCAGTTCTTTTTCAAACTCGTTCTGACAAATATATCCTTTTATTTTGAGCACCGCTCTTGAACTTCTATCACGACATGTGGACAGCTGTCAGTCAATCATTGAGGGACATGCCTCCATTCTAGCAACACACATTCTGATTGATCAGCTCATGGCCAATGAGCCCACGTGGGTCACTTTTTATTTGGATCAGCACCACAAACATGCATCTGAAATGAATGACAGAAAACCCGACAAGTTACAAAACAATGTATTTCAGCTCATCATGTGACCTAAAAACATTTGACCCCCTCCAAATGCTGGAGGCACATGCTTCAGCCCAGGTCAGCCCGTACATTAAAGTAGCCCAGGAAACAGTGACTTTCAAAAGCACACAGAACCACTGCTAGATCTGAATCACAGTTTTGCCAAGACCCAAGGCCAGGCACCACCCTACTTCTGACTGGTTAGTAGGCCTATCTAGTGTGGTTGGGAGTGTAAGCTGCACCTCTGTTAAATCCAGAGAAATGTCTGTTAAATCTCTTCTGCAGGTACACCAGTGATCCGGCACAGTGCCAGAGTCAAGTCAGATTTATTTGTATAGCACATTTAAAACAGGAACTGTTACAAAAGTGCTTAGCAGAGTGCCATCAGACCCTGCATGTCTGGTGAAAGCTTCTACTTCCTTAGCTTGGATTTTGACTCAGGTATTGTCCACCAGGGCTAGGTTAAAAACATTGATTTAATTGATTTTAGACTGACTACATTTAAATTTAGCAATATTGATTTATAGGAACTGAGATCAATTTTTCAACAATAATGTGAGTCACGTCCAGTTAAAGTTCAAGCGTGTGGCGCGCATACACGAAATGGTCGACAAAGGGAACACTGCGCTAAGCAAGTCATGTCAACTAAGATCTGATATCTGGAATAATAATAACACAAATAACATTTCAAAGCAATTACAGTATATATATATTTTAATAGTAGTCATTGCAATAACCCTGAGCTGCCTGTTTTCAATCTACAAAGTATTTAGTTGTAAATGCAGTTCTTTCTATATAAAAGCTATTTTTAATAAAGCTTGACACACATTAAATTTAATATCTGTTTTGTTTGTGCTAACTTTCTAACATAACAATAAATATTCAGTTTTTCTCAAACGTAAATTAAAGCAATAGAGCCAATGTTAAGTTTAATCTGCACAAACATTTTCAATCAGAGCTCAAAATGTTTAACTGTCCAAGAAATGTGCAAGGAAATAAACTAATATCACTCTACAGGCACATTTTGAGAGAGAGCACTTCACAAAGACTAATGCCCCTTTTCCACCGGTCGGCACGGGTCGGATATTACGTCATATGTGCGTCGCAGAGACCCCCTTTCATCCTTTCCCACCGGATATTCCGTGCTGCTCCGCGCCAGATTTCTTGAGATTTTTGGGCTGGTTTCAGAGGGGTACTGAGGCGAGCTCACCCGCTCCGGAAGGAGGAAGGAGGAGACTCGAGCTGTTTTCACGGAAGAGAGGGAAGCGATCACGGCAGGACTTTACATGATAAACACGGTAAAAACAATTATTTGTTTTTAAATTTATAGCAAAGATGGGTCTTCAGCTGAACGTGTCCTTAATAAAATCACGTATTGCTCAAAACTGCAGGATTTTAAAAAGTAGGTTCGCCACGAGCAACGCGCGGCGCGCGGGCGGCTTTATGTCTTTAAAATGTAGCTCAATGAACAGATATAAAATATATTTCATAGCTGACTTTATAGTACGAGGGTTCCTGAGCTCAACCACGCTTTAATATTGTCACGTAGTGGTCAAATCTGCTGCATTTAAAGTAGTTTCGCTTTGACTTCTTCCAAACCTGTGCTTGCACAACGAAAATAAATTATAAAAATTCGAATTTTATTTCAAATAACTCCAACAGGATACATTTAGTATATGAACATGTTGTGATCACACTATATTTTTTTGAAAAATATCAGCTATGTGGTTTTTGATATAATTGATGATATGTGATACAAAGTACAAGGGAGAAAAATAATGGAGGTAGCTTGACACAAAAAATGTCTATAAAACATTGAATTTTATTTCAAATAACTCCAACAGGATACATTTAGTATATGAACATGTTGTGATCACACTATATTTTTTTGAAAAATATCAGCTATGTGGTTTTTGATATAATTGATGATATGTGATACAAAGTACAAGGGAGAAAAATAATGGAGGTAGCTTGACACAAAAAATGTCTATAAAACATTGAATTTTATTTCAAATAACTCCAACAGGATACATTTAGTATATGAACATGTTGTGATCACACTGTGTTGTTTAAAAAAAAAAAAGTTTCTGGACTAAATTAATCACATTTTTCTTTTACAGTCAACAGAAGAAAATCACCAGAATTCAACAACCTGTGTCATCTTCTGGAGGAAGACGTGAGACACCAGATGGAAATTTGTTACTTCTGTTTGTCACTTCAAACTTTTCCTATTAAACGTTATATTTTCTTAAGTGGTGTCCTCGAACATTCAATTTCCTAAACTTATTTTATAATGTGAAGTGTGTATTGTGTTTAAATCCATACTGGAAGTTAAGAGAACTTTCCATTTGCATTTGACCTTTAAAGAATCATAAGATAAAGATTATTAGAATCTGCTCAACTGTTATTACGTTATAAATTATTTGGTTCTAGGATGAAGTCATACAAAAAAAGTCAAAAATTAAAAGTGGCCAAAGTCCTTTGGACAGTTTAAAGTTAAAGAATTCACAGACCATCCATCTACCATCTACCACCCAGCAGCAACTTTACCAGGGAAACTCTGGCAGTTTCAAAGATCACAGTGTGATGTTTTAAATCAACTTTATTTATAAAGCACATTTTAAAAACCACAGGGTCAACCAAAGTGCTGTACAATAACATAAAAGACAAGTTAATTAAAAACTATAAAAAGCATACAAAAATAAATACATATACCAGTCTTACTGCAGGTGTGTTAACATGCCATAAAAGATAAGATCACGTGTTAAAAGCCAAGGAATAAATGTGTGTTTTTAAATAAGATTTAAAAAGTTTTGAGGACTGTCAGCAGCAACTGCTCAGCTGATCTGAGATCGGGGAGGGCAGGAAGGTTGAAGCAGCTCAGACAAATATGGTTTTGCAACTTTATCAAGCACCTTGTGCATAACTAAATAATAAAATATGTTTTAATACATCTTTATTGTAAAAATACTAAATTGGAAAATACATGGGTTTAAAGAAGGCAACAAGGTAGGATTATGAATTGGGTTTAAAGATTACAGCTCATGAGGTACTCATTATAGCATGACATCTCTTTCACAACATTCTGTCAAAGCCTTTATTGTGTTCTTCTTCTAGTGGTGGCTAGTACTGTAGTAAATAGCTTGAGGGAACACTACTGCCACCATGTGGTAAGACGAGTAGGATTCTGGACCCCGCCCACAGAAGGGGTACAAAAAAGCTGTGGAAACAGAACATAGATGTGACCCGACCTGAACTGAGCCGATCCAACCCGAGCCGAGCGGTGGAAAAGAGGCAATAGTCAGGCCGTGTGAGACTGAAGGAGGATCCAACCATTTGTGTTCATCGCCCAGAACCTAATGAGAAGTCCAGCAGAACTTCCACTGACCAGTGATCACACACATTGTTCTAAAGTTCCTGTTTTTCTACATTCACCTTATAATCTAGCTGTTTTGCCATCTTATTTTAATTTGTAAAAAAAAAGAAATATGTATGCCTCTTTTATAACTGTCTATTGTTGTCACTGTTGTCATCATTCTTTGTTAAAACCAGGTCTCTCTTGTAAATGAGTCCTCGAGGCTCAATGGGATTAACCTGCCTAAATAAAGGTTGAATGAATAAAGTAAACTTTGGTACGAACGTGTTAAATAATACACATCATATTTTTATATGATATTTTTATATCATTTTACACTATATGACTTTCTACTGTAATTTTATGCAGTTTTACTAAGTGTACTCCACTCCCAGGTGATTTCCATGTCAGTTTGTCATCAATGATGACACCCAAAAACTTCACCTCACTCACTCTACAGATCTCAACACCCTCAATTATAAATGAAACATCTGCAGTTTTCTTTTTATTACTAAATATCATATAATAAGTTTTGTCTAGATTTAATGATAATTTATTTAGTTTAAACCAAGTTTGTATTTTGACAAGTTTGTATTTTGGTTTGAAAGCCAATTTTCCAAACGCATTGCATTGTTCCTGTTTTTGATTTTCTACATCTGCCTTATAATCTGTCTGATATCTTTGTTTTAACTTGTTTAAAAAAATCTGTATGCCTCTCTTATGATTGTCTATTATTGATTGTTCAAGGAAAATCTGTTGCTGTTGTCATCATTCTTTAGTTTGTAGCCAGGTCTCTCTTGTAAATGAGTCCTCGAGGCTCAATGAGATGCATAAATAAAGGTTGAATGAAGAGTGCAGTTAAAAAGTTTATATGAAGTTTCCTTTTATAAATATATTTGATTGAAATGTATTTTATATTTAGCAAAAAATAGAACTTCATAAAGTGCAACAAAATATATTTTATAACAATGTACTTGAAGTATATTTAGATAAATCTATTTATTTTACATTTCGGGTTCAGGAAGTGTTACAGCCAATCAAAAAAGGCGTTCAATACAGAACAACTGGACTTTATTTGTAACAAACAAGACGTTTCGCTTCTCATCCGAAAAGCTTTATCAATTGAGTTAGGAGACAGTCAGGGGGAGCAGTTATAACAGGACAAGCCATTGACACGCACCAACATATGTAAATTGGAAACTAACACCCCCACATACTTGGGATAACACGTACCTGTGACCCATTCAAAGTTCAGTGTGTGAAAACAGAGCTTACAGAACACACACACACATCCTACTGTATGTAAAATGACAAGTCACACTTCACCCATTGATAGCAGGGACCTGTCAAAGCCTTTGTTGGTCTAATTCACAAACAAGGCTCCTCTGTTCTCATCAGGTGTGAGACGCCTGGGAACCAAACCCAGGGCCGCGCCATAAAGGGCGAGATACACTCGAGCATCCTCACGATACGCCAATACGCAGCGTACGTACGCCCCGTACGCAGCGTAGCCCCGCGTAGCCCCTCAGGGCAAGTACGCGCAAAAGTATTTTTTTACTACGCATACGCGATTCGCATACGCGATGCGCGGTGTCTGACCTAAACTTCCCCGGCGCCGGACTGTTTTGTATGTTACACAAATGAAATAAATTCCTCTTTTTTATCGCTGATCGGGCCTTTTCTTTTGTTTTTTTGCCTAAAGTCAAGTAACCGCTTCTTCCTCCGTTCACTCGATGAATGAAATGAATGAATTCAGGTCCTACCTGGGTGCGCGATGTTTTATATATTCCCTGGTGGGCTGTGGTGGGCTGTGGGCTGCAGGAAAAGCACTCCGTGCTCAGCTGCTCATATTACAACAAGGAGAACGCGAGCGTTTGGAGCGAAAAACTAGCGGAAGTGACGATCGGAAGTGACGGTACGGAGGAAATGACGTTAGAATTTGGAGCGAAAACACGAGAATCTACGCGAGAACGAAAGCCGAGTGTAGCAGCGGCTCCGTATACGCGCGTATATGCGCGTATACGCGCGTATACGGAGTCTGCTTCAGTGTATCTCGGGCTTTAGTTTTAGAAAGTTGAAATCTTAGACCTACTCCTCTGTTTAACGATGGTTTCTCTCTTTTTACATAAATCGCCTCCTTCACACCTCTCTCAAACCACCTGTGCTCTCGGTCCAAAATATGTACATTTTGGTCCTCAAAAGAGTGTCCCTTGTCTGTGAGGTGGAGGTGAACAGCTGAGTTTTGTCCAGAGGAGGAGGCTCTCCTGTGTTGAGACATTCTTCTGTGGATGGGCTGTTTAGTTTCTCCAATGTATAAGTCTGGACAGTCCTCGCTGCACTGGACTGCATAAACTACACCACTCTGTTTGTGTGTAGGTGTTTTGTCCTTAGGGTGGACCAGCCTCTGTCTGAGAGTCCTGCTGGGTTTGAAATGTACTGGGATGTTGTGTTTGTTGAAAATCCTTCTGAAATTCTCTGATAGTCCAGCAACATAAGGGATGACAATGTTTTTTCGTCTGTTCTCCTTTTTCTGTTCCTTATTGTGTTTTGTAGATTTCCTCGCTGACTTGACAAAAGCCCAGTTAGGATATCCACATGTTTGGAGAGATTTTTCAATGTGTTTCTGTTCCTTTTTCTTCCCTTCTGTCTTCGTGGGGATGTGATCGGCCCGGTGCTGTAAAGTTCTGATGACAGAAAGTTTGTGTTCCAGTGGATGGTGAGAGTCAAACAGGAGATACTGGTCTGTGTGGGTTGGTTTTCTGTAAACTTCAATGTTGAGGCTGTCCTCTCTTTCCATGTGAACCAAACAGTCCAAAAAAGGAAGCTTATTGTCATTAGCATCCTCTCTGGTGAACTTGATGTTGTTATCTACCGAGTTAATGTGTCTGGTGAACGCTTCCACCTCCCTGGCTTGGATTTTGACCCAGGTATCATCCACATATCGGAACCAATGGCTTGGAGTTGTCCCCTCATAGGAGTTAAGGGCTCTCTGTTCCACTTCCTCCATGTAGAGGTTTGCAACAATGGGTGACACTGGAGATCCCATGGCACAGCCGTGCTTCTGTCTGTAAAATCTGTCATTGAACTTGAAATAGGTGGTGGAGAGGCAGAGATCCAGCAAGGTGCAGATGTGGTCTGGGGTGAAGTTGGTCCTTTTGCCCAAATCCTTGTCTTGTAGAAGTCGTTTTTTGACGGTTTCTACTGCTTCAGAAATGGGTATGCATGTGAACAGCGAAGTCACATCATACGATACAAGAGTTTCTCCCGGGGTTAGCTTCAAATGTTGAACTTTGTTGGCAAAATCAATGGAGTTTTTTATGTGATGAGGTGTGTTTCCAACCAGAGGAGCTAAAATACCAGCGAGATGTTTAGCAACATTGTATGTAACTGAGTTCATGCTGCTGACGAACGCTGTATTGAACGCCTTTTTTGATTTTATCATGTCCTGGACGACTGAGAATCTTCACCAGCATGTTACAGCCAATCACAGAGGACAGGAAAACTGTAGCTAATCATGTGTCGTGGGCTGGATCCGCCCACCGACTGCCAAAATTCTGAACCGCGAGCGAGAGGGAGAGTCCGTCAGTACCGGTAGATACATTTTGCACGCGTGTGCACGTAGTTCTCCGCGCGAGCGTGCTTGCGCTCGGATCTCTTTTCTACGCTCGTGCACATCCCCATTAAGTGCGCGGGTCTGATTTGCGCTATCGCGAGTCTCAGTTGTTCTCTCGAGGGTATGTATTTGCTCTCACGAGATTTGTATTTGTTCTCACGGGAATTGACATGAATTTGATCCCATAGAAGTCACTATCATAGTTGCAAGCTAGTAAACGACACAGAGGTGTCTCTGCCCTCTCGACAAAAACTTCAAAAGAGATGAGCGCCTGTTGAGCCAAGTGATCGAGGAAGAACACCGTTTCTAAGGGGCCGTTTACACGGCGCGTATTTTATATTCAGAACTACATCTGATGGAAAATATTTTGAGTCTCATATTTAATTAATCTACACTTGAATTACCTGCATCTGTGTTGGAAGAGACACAGCTGGATCCAGTTGTCGCTGTTTATTGAACGAGGCAGGCGGACATTTCACGTGTCACGCTGCACAATATGTGTTAAATAAGAACAGTTTAACAATAATAAACAATATTTATGTTAGCGTGGGAGATATATAAAGTTATCTGAGCTAAATTAATTTATCTGGACTCAATTTATGCTATTTAAACGATGCATAACATGCTGCGTGTTTAAAGTTGAAAATGAAGACACCAGGTTTATTTTTTATTTATTTATTCAACACCACAAACTGTACGTCACACAAACACTGAGAATTTAACTGAACACACTATTAAAACACGTTAACCGAACTGTAAATACGTTATTGAACTGGACTCTGCTGTTTTCATCATGGATTCTGGTCCAACCCGAACCGGTCCGCTTGGTGAAAGGACAGCTGCTCGACCTCGCAGAAAAAAAAAAGAAAAAAAAAAATCAGTTGGTTGTTGTGTGATCAAAGTAAACACAAGCAAACATTATTAAGAACGTTGTTTACCTGCTGAAAATCAGCTGTTCACGGAGTAAAGTCGGACATGTTGACTGAGTTCTGGTCCACTCAGCGTCTGGTGTGGAGCTTGTTAGATGAAGAGGTCCCGCTTGGCGTCAAATCTGTCGACTCTTATCCAAAATTCAGCTTTAACTTGTTTTTAACTTGTTGTTAGCTGAACTTTTAGCATAAAAGAAAGCAGCAGACTGGCAGCAGAGTGAAGCAGCACACATGCGCATTAGGTGAAGGTTCAAAAATTCATAGCGCCAACTAATGACCCGGCATGGTAACTACACTGGAAATACAAATCTTTTGCTCTAATTAACATACCCAAAAGCTATATTCATACTGGACGCGTTGCGCAACGCGCGAGGGTGCGCGCTCCAAAAGTGACGCAATTTCACAGTCCCCGCCCCTGCGCGTGGGCCCCACGTGTGGGATTAGCGCGTGTCGTGCACCTCTGAATTTTTGAAACTCCGCAAGCCTATGCGCGCGCCGTGGGCGCTACGATTTGATTGACAGGTCCCCACCGACAGCCTTCACCCTCTTCACGCCGGAGCCTGCAGCTGTTTGCGCCGCTGTGGTCGTGGAGACGGCGTCGCGACGCATGGAGGAATGTTTTGTGACACAAATGTATAAATTCTCCTTCATTCCTGATCTGGAGTCGGACTTTTCTTTTGTTTTTTCGCCAAAAGTCACGTGATCGCTTTCTCCTCCGCTGACTCCATGCATTAAAACCGCAAATAAAGACAACAGTTCAGCACGCGAGCGGAAAGCTATTTGTTTTTGTTGTGTGATTTCAAACAGTTCTTCTTCTACGGTAGATTTCTTCTTCTACACCTTTCTTGCAACATATGCACAGGTTTTAGAGGGTACTGCCACCTGCTGGTCCGTAAAAGAACAGCACTTTGCCATGCCCCGCCGTGCGGCAACTATAAACACAGAGGCGACACTGTAAACGCATTTCGCCGCACGGCACAGTGCACTCGCAGCGCTCGCGCTCCAACCTGCGGACCAAAGTGCGAGTCTAACTCAGCCTTGAACCTCCGTTTCCCCCCACCGTGTCCGTGTAAACAGGGCCTTAAAGTCAAGTCAACTTTATTTGTAGAGCACATAAAACAGAAACTGTTATCAAAGTGCTTAACAACAACAATGGGAGTAAAATTAATAGAAAAGTACAAAACACTAAAGAGAAATGATGTCATCCAACATGCCACTGACCCCCCCGAAAACAAAAACTTTTCGCATCTACACAACTCACGTAAATGACATATTTTAGTTTGAAATCGGCACATTTCTGTGAAAAGCGACTAGTTTACAGGCATGGACTAAACTGAAACTAAAGCAAGGGTTAAATTCATTATTTTATTTTAACAGTTTAATTTTGTGTTCTAACGGGCAGCCGTGGCGTAGTGGTAATGGCAGTCGTCCCCCGATCGGAAGGTTGGAGGTTCGAATCCCGGTTCCCCACACCATGTGTCGTTGTGTCCCTGGGCAAGACACTTAACCCTGAGTTGCTCCCGGTAGGACTGGATGGCGCCTTGCATGGCAGTCTGCCGCTACCGGTGTATGAATGTGTGTACGGTATGAATGGGTGGATGGTTGGTATTGTAAAGCGCTTTGAGGCCCCTCATAAGGGGCTGGAAAGCGCTATATAAATAAGCATTTACCATTTAATGTTCATGTGTTTAATACAAAAACAAAAATACATATTTATTGTGTGAATCTCATCTCTTCATTCAGCAGTACACTGTAAAAAATAATTTACAGGTCACATCACAACTAGAGAGACAAACACCCCCATCATTCAGTGCATCATAGCATCCAGCTGAAAAACTGATTTGACACTTTCAGTCTGCAAGACTTCTCCGTCCTGGCTGGGGATGCCCAAAGTCCACAGCAAACCACTTTTTCTTCAAAATACCCCCCCTCCAAATTTCCTGTTCCTCATCGTGTCTCCACAAAACAGATCACACTAGTGAATGGCTCGCCTGTCTTTTTCCACTGTTTCTATCATTGTTGCAGCAATCATCTTCAGATCTCCCCCTCCCTCCACACAGCCCCAATTGTCCACCATCAGCATCTCTTCACACAATTTTTCATCCGATCACGCTCATTCACTGATATTCAGTCCCACAATAAATTCATTACTTCAATGTCATTACACTTTGTATCCAAGGAGCCACAGTCCTCATCATTCTTGCAAAACTCCCCAGCCTGCACACACTCCCACCCTCTGTCCACAGTATTATACAAACAGGACTCCAAAAAAGTTGGGACACTAAACAAATTGTGAATAAAAACTGAAATGCAATGATGTGGAGATGGCAAATGTCAATATTTTATTCGTAATAGAACATAGATGACAGATCAAAAGTTTAATCTGAGTAAATGTAACATTTTAAAAGAAAAATATGTTGATTCAAAATTTCACAGTGTCAACAAATCCCCCCAAAATGGGACAAGTAGCAATAAGTGGCTGGAAAAAGGAAATTGAACATATAATGAACAGCTGGAAGACCAATTAACACTAATTAGGTCAATTGACAACATGATTGGGTATAAAAAGAGCTTCTCAGAGTGTCAGTGTCTCTCAGAAGCCAAGATGGTAAGAGGATCACCAATTCCACCATTGTTGCGCAGAAAGATAGTGCAGCAATACCAGAATGGTGTTACCCAGCGTAAAATAGCAAAGACTTTTAAGTTATCATCATCAACCGTCAAAAGATTCAGAGAATCTGGAACAATCGCTGTGCGTAAGGGTCAAGGCTGTAATACTCTACTGGATGCTCGTGATCTCCGGGCCCTTAAACGTCACTGCACCTCAAACAGGAATGCCACTGTCAAGGAAATAACAGAATGGGCTCAGGAATACTTCCAGAAAGCATTGTCAGTGAACACAATCCACCGTGCCATCCGCCGTTGCCAGCTGAAACTCTACAGTGCAAAGAGGAAGCCATTTCTAAGCAAGCTCCACAAGCTCAGACGTTTGCACTGGGCCAGGGGTCATTTAAAATGGAGTGTGGCAAAATGGAAGACTGTTCTGTGGTCAGATGAGTCACGATTTGAAGTTCTTTATGGAACACTGGGACGCCATGTCATCCGGACCAGAGAGGACAAGGATAGCCCAAGTTGTTATCAACGCTCCGTTCAGAAGCCTGCATCACTGATGGTATGGGGTTGCATGAGCGCTTGTGGCATGGGCAGCTTGCATGTCTGGAAAGGCACCATTAATGCAGAGAACTATGTTCAGGTTCTAGAACAACATATGCTCCCATCTAGACGTCATCTCTTTTAGGGAAGACCCTGGATTTTCAACAAGATAATGCCAGACCACATTCTGCAGTAACGGTGCAGGAAAAAAATAAAAATTTTAAAGAATCTAGATTCTTAGTCCTGGCGATTCAGAATTGATTCTAAAAGCCCCAAAATCAATTTTTTTTACATTACAACCCAAAAGATAAAGAAAATAAAACCATATCTCATAGTATATGAAAGAATACATAAAATGAAAGGTGGCAGAAAGAAGAAGAAATCTGACCTGAACCAGTGACCTCCAGGACCCGATAAGGATAAAGCGGGTAAAGATGATGGATAGATGGCTTTTGTTGAAAAGATTTACCAAACAAATCTTTTAAACAAAATCCATCCATACACATTTGAAACATGGATGAATGCAATATGATTTTGAAGTCTATTTTATTTTGAGTTAAATGTTTATGCAATACAGTAGGCTGAAATCTTTGTTTACGTTTGTATTTTGAATTATTTGTGATGGACTGGAGACATGTCCAGGGTGTCCCCTGCCTCTCACACAAGCCGTTTTCGCATTGACCAGCCCTTAAAGGCCCGGGTGGCCCCGCCCCGCCCTCTTTCCCGGGTTCAGCGTGTCCGCATTTTCCTTTTTTTCCCCGGCTCCGCCCTCGTTTTGGAACCATCTCCAACGTGGTTCCATCGGACCGCGGCCCGACGGGCCCAGTTTCACGTCATTTACTGCTCACATTTGATTCGTTGTTTGCAGCAGGGGGCTGGACTGCTTCGTGTAGGGGCGAGACCAGAGGGCGTGACTAGCTGCGTGTTGAGTCATCAACTGCGATTTCGCCAGCGCACCTAAAAACACTCTATTTTCATCTAAAAACTACTTTCGAGTGCATAAAAATGATCGGAAACGTGTGTTTATATGCTTAACTTGCTAACTGTAGTGAAAAAACACATGAAAACTCAGTATTTATTTCGTTTTTTCCACAAATTCGCAACCCGGAAGTCCGCTCGTAAATTTCGCCAGGGCACCTAAAAACACACTATTTTCATCTAAAAACTACTTTCGAGTGCATAAAAATGATCGGAAACGTGTGTTTATATGCTTAACTTGCTAACTGTAGTGAAAAAACACATGAAAACTCAGTATTTATTTCGTTTTTTCCACAAATTCGCAACCCGGAAGTCCGCTCGTAAATTTCGCCAGGGCACCTAAAAACACACTATTTTCATCTAAAAACTACTTTCGAGTGCATAAAAATGATCGGAAACGTGTGTTTATATGCTTAACTTGCTAACTGTAGTGAAAAAACACATGAAAACTCAGTATTTATTTCGTTTTTTCCACAAATTCGCAACCCGGAAGTCCGCTCGTAAATTTCGCCAGGGCACCTAAAAACACACTATTTTCATCTAAAAACTACTTTCGAGTGCATAAAAATGATCGGAAACGTGTGTTTATATGCTTAACTTGCTAACTGTAGTGAAAAAACACATGAAAACTCAGTATTTATTTCGTTTTTTCCACAAATTCGCAAACCGGAAGTCCGCTAGTAAATTTCGCCAGCGCACCTAAAAACACTCTATTTTCATCTAAAAACTACTTTCGAGTGCATAAAAATGATCGGAAACGTGTGTTTATATGCTTAACTTGCTAACTGTAGTGAAAAAACACATGAAAACTCAGTATTTATTTCGTTTTTTCCAAAAATTCGCATTCTGAGCTTTTCGGTAAGAACTGCCCACCCACGTCAAGTGAATACCCCACCCACTTCAAGGCTTGCTCTCCGGACAGTGCGCAATCAACGAGGGCGGGCCAGAGCTGGCTCTGGGCCAACCAGAGACGAGCGGGACCGGGGAGGGCCGGCAAATGCGAAAACGGCTACAGTGACTGCTGGATATAGGCACCAGTGACCTCCGGGACCTGATTAAAGCTGCTGCATTCTATTCATATACCCATCTGCTCACAGTTCAGGCTGCTGTATTTATACTGTATTATTTGACATTATCAATGTTTGCTACAAGCATACATTATTGTTTAAATAAATGTTTTATTTGTTTACATTATTGTTTAATCTTTTCATGATTTCAATCAAAAATTGTTTCAGAATTGAAAATTGATTCTGAATCGAAAATCGATCCTGGGATGAAAATAGTTTTAGAATTGATTTTTAATTGAATCGGTGAATCAGAAATCGGAATCGAAACGATTCTCCAGACACAGAGATTTGCACCCCTATTCTGCAGCAATCACAACATCATGGCTACGTAGGAGAAGGATCCGGGTACTGAAATGTCCAGCCTGCAGTCCAGATCTGTCACCTATAGAGCTTTGGAGTGTGACGTCACTGGTCCGCAGCGCAAAGCGGCGCACAGCATTGTGGGAAAGAAAAGAAAGAAATCGCCATTTTTAATGCCTTACTAAAAGAAGCTCTGTCTCTCGTTTTTTTGTTAGAATCTAAGAAGGTTGTAACAGTTTTGCAATGGTCTAAACATGCTGTGTTATTGGATGTAATGTCCGGTCACACGACCTGAAAGTAGATAGAAAACGGACTTTCAGTTTCTGTTTCCTGCTGGAAGCAGCGCGAGGGAGCTCATGTGTCGGACCTAACAAAAAGGAGATGAATGTCCTGATATCAGCTGTGAAACGTCCTGATATAACTTTCTCCATGTCCCAAAATAACTGCTAGTTTGTTCCAGACATCCTGGTGAGTGTATAAATTCGTTTTGTTGGAGTTGTGCCATAAATTTTGCCACGATTTTGTCCGGGTGTTTAGTTCATAGAAGTGGGTCAGCCTAGTTTAGGTTGGGTTTATATTTTTTATATAACGTAGTCTGATTTTAGACAGAGTGGACAGCTGTGTTATTGTGAAATAAACTGTTTAAAGTTTCTAGTGTGTTGTCACTGTTACTGTATTAATACTGATCTGTGTTCTGATCTATCCTTGTCAAGGCAGACCTTCATATGAAATGAATTAAACTCCAGAAGAGCTCAGTCAGGCTGCAGATGGAGGAGCAGCAGCTACAAATACACCGTCAAATGTTGCTCAGGTAGTACCATATAAAACAATTAGTACCATATAAAAGAATGTCTTCATGCACAAACAGAAAGGTAGTAGTCATCTGTTACAGAACAGGTCAGAGCTGAATAAAAACCAGCTGGAAAAAGTAAATTTAAAGTATTAAATAGGACTTCCTTGTTTTGTCATCATTGTTTAATGTGTCACACAAAACTCTGTCTAATACCTGTGTCTTTTTCTCTTCAAGGGATGGAGGTGACAAGCTCATAACAGAAGGACGTTGTTATCTGACAGAGGCTTTGATATTAGACTGTGTGAGAGTCAAGGTTCTTTATTGTCATTCACATCACATGTTGTACGTGAGGTGGAATGAAACTGTGTATACAGGGTCCCATTTACAGCCAACAAAAGTATAAAATGAATGATGTGCTGAGGTTAAAATCCCTCTTCTCCACATCGAGAGGAGCCAGTTGAGGTGGCTCGGGCATCTGGTTAGGATGCCTCCTGGACGCCTCCCTGGTGAGGTGTTCCGGGCATGTCCCACCGGGAGGAGACCCAGAGGAAGACCCATGACACGCTGGAGGGACTATGTTTCTCGGCTGGCCTGGGAACGCCTTGGGATTCCCCCAGAGGAGCTGCTGGACTCGTTTTGAAATATTTTTACAGTTGAATAATAACAAGTGGTTGTTTTTTCTCATTTAATAAAAATTAATGTGGTAAACATTTATGAAACATTTAATTCAGCACTAACATGTAAACATGATGAAATTGATCACATTTGTAGTAAACATTTGATGTATTAACAAATTTCATTAACAGGGATTAACCTGTCCAAATAAAAGTTGAATGAATGAATTTCAGGTAAGAAATAAACAAAATGAAACAGATCCATTTTGAAGTAAACATTTGATGTAATTAAACATTTCTAGTAACAATGTGATGAACATTGTGTAAGTTAATAAATTTTATAGAAAAATTGCTACACAAATGTGCAAATATAAGTGAACAGCATGATTTACATAATTATGTATCCCTTGAAGCTGGAGAACAAACTCTGAGAAATATTTTTAGGAAGCTTCATGCTTTCTGCAGACGTCCAGCCATGTCTGTGTGGGTCCACACAAGGTCACAGTGGTTTGATTATGCACCTGTGCAGTGTGGACGATGCTTCTTCAGGTGAAATTCATCTCCTGCCTCCACAGCCGCTGGATGCTGCATGTCTTGTATCTGTGAGGGAACTTTCTCCAGGCAGCAGCGATCACACTGAGTCCATCAGGAGATGCTCCAAGTTCAGGAGTTGGATTTTGTACTGCTAGCTGCATTTTAATGTATCACCCTCATCATGACTCAGAGAGCAGAACCTGTGAACACACAATTAAAATGGTGAATGAAAAGACAGAAACATTTGTCTATAATATATATGCATCTTAATACATATATATAAAGTAATCTAATCAAGATTTGAAGTCTACATGACAAGCTCAAGTCATTAAAAATAAGGTATTTTCTACGTGGAGCTTTGTAAATCAGTTAAAATACTATAAAAAATTAAGTGTTCACAATTTCTAATACTCATAGTAGCATACAGAAGGTTGATTGATTCTGAAAGACATGTATATTAATAATTTATGTAAAATTAATGAGCCAACAACGTACCTTCAACGTATTTAGAATCTGGGGGATTTAAAAATGTCCAAATCATCTATCCAGCTATTCATAGATTGGACCAGCTCTCCCAGTGAATTGTAATTATAAAAATTATTTGTGGTGTAAACACTGACACAGACCAGGGGCCTCATGTATCAAAGACTTGCGTGGATTTCTTACTGAAAAGTGACGTACGGTCAAATCCAGAAAAGTGTCTACGCACAAAAAAGTCCAGATTTATCAAACTGTGCGTACACCGGTATCCACGCACATTCCTTTTGTACATCACAATCAACGTGGAATTGAGCGCACATGAGAGAGTGGCCGACTCCGCCTTTGACACGCCTCCGTATAAATATGCAAAGTCATTTAAATATGCCATGCACGACAGGAATGTCGTCTCTGCTCCATTGCAAATCATGTCGGAACGTGGAAAAAAGAGGAACTTCACGGACTGTGAACAGGAATCACTTCTGAGTGAGGCAGAGAAGCACGAAAAAAGGCTTTATTTGGCACGCTCAGCGCAAAACAAACCATCCACTTTTAAATAAGAAGTTGACCAAGCTGCTCTTACATGCCTGTATAGGTTAGTGGTGAGCGCGCACGCCCTTCGTCCCAAAGGTCGTGAGATCGACTCCCGCATGGTACAACGTCTTTTTTATTTTGTTCATTCCAGATTTAAAGAACACAGGAAAACTATTTAATGAAACAACAAGAAATAGAACAATACATGAAATGAAAGGAAGCAGACGATTTCTTGTTTTGTAAATAGTTTTCATGTGTATTTAAATCTGGAAGGAAAATAAAAATAAAAACGTTGTACCATGCGAGATTCGAACTCATGACCTTTGAAACTAAAGGCAAGCACGCTACACACTGACCTAAACGTAGGCATATTGGTACAGCTTGGTTAACTTCTTATTTAAAGAAATCACATCTCATTGTTGTCAATATCGTTGCCACTATTTGGCGCATGCTTTTATATCCACTCATCTAATTGCGTCCATGTGGATGTAATAATCGTTAATCATGTGTGTTTGGTGGGATTAATGATTGTTTTCACATCATGGACACAGTTTCTCAGAATCACCTGTAAGTGTCGCCAAAGGAACAAAGACCACAGAAACGTGCGTACGCCAACAGGGGAGCTTGCGTGGAGGTGCGCAGATATTCACGTTCAGTTCAGTTTTGATACATACGGGGTTTTGCGTGGAAAGTGACGTGCGCACGGTTTTTGTGCGTGCGCACGGTTGATACATGAGGCCCCTGGTCTGCTAAAATGAGTGGGAATGTCAGTGGAGGTAAGTTTTACTCCAAGTCTCTGCTCCATTTATTTATTTCAAACGGGCAACATTTCCAATTATACCGATTTTTTTCCATGTAGTTTTTTTTTGTCATCTGGGAGAAGCTTATTACGATAGTCCACTTTATTTTGCGCTGGTTTTCAGATCCGTGACGGAAGAAATCTCCTGAATTTCTTTTATTTTTTCTGAAGGCAACAAAAATGGCGGTCGAGACCGGAACGCCCCGACACGCCCCCGACACTCCCCCACACATGCCTGGTCCCCACTGCACAACTCGAAACGCGCCTGCCGCCCCCTTTTGGCCGCTTGTCACGGTCCCACTGGCCACTGAAGACCGTCTGATGACGCGCACTAGGGGGTGGCAGTGGGAGGGGTCAGAAGCTCGTTTTCCGGGTTCAGTTGTTGTGTTAACTGCACCTCCGAAGGTCTTTGATGAGATTAAAACGTTTTTTTTTTTAATGTTTGGGGTGATCTACACTGGAGAGAACAGCAGCCTGTCAGCAGCAACTGTAAAAATGCCACGTTTATTACCGGAGTTTGGTTCCAATTCATGGAGGCTCGATCCGGTAAGTTTAAAAAGTCCAAAAAAAGTCCCGTTGTGGTTGTGTAATCAGATAGCAGAGGCTCTCCCGACTGTTTGCTGGACGCGTCGAGCCACCAGAGATCGGATTTTCTGGCGTTGGCAGTTCGACGCCTAGGTTGATTTGGACGCGCGCGTGCGTGGAAAAGGAACTGCAGGCTGCCGTCGCGCCGCTTCGATCACTCGAATCGCGCCGCTTCCCGGCTCGCCGTGACTCCACGCGTCTCCTCATAGACTTTGAATGTAAACCGGCCGCTTCAGCCGCCCGACACCGGGGCAGTGGGGACCAGGCATCAGAAGCCGTTTTCGCATTGGCCAGCCCTCCCCGGCTCTCCCAGCTTCTAACCCGGGTTCGGCGTATTCGCATTTACCTTTTCCGCCCGGGATCCACCCTTGTTCTGGAACCATCTCCACCGTGGTTCTTATCGGGCCGAGCCCCACGGACCCAGTTTCACGTCATGTACTGCTCACATTTGATTCGTTGTTTGCAGCAGGGGCGGGACTCATTCAAACAACCTCAGCGCGAGGGTTGAATTTCATTCAAATTTAACTACAGAAACGAGAAACCCCTAAAACAATTGTTAGCTGAATTAGTTTTTCTGAGTTAAATTTTTGTTAATAACTGATCACAAATCAGCTTATGTTACAACGTAAATAACAACGAAGCGCGGACCCATTTCCGCCTTTCAGCGCGACTTGAATGTCATTAAACAATAACTAAAACAATAACTAATATTGTCTAACTGTTGCGCGCAGCCAGGGTTTTAAAATATAACTAATAATCTCTAACTTCTACGTGCAGCTAAAATGTTAAGAGGAGTGATCCCTATATGGGTAAGGTGGACACCTGAAAATCCAGTCCGCAGTATAGCTCAAAGCGTTAATGCACTATCGTTTTGACCCGGAGAAGCGGGTTCGCTTCCCGCCTGGGACAAAGTTATTTTACTTTTTTTTTCTTTATTCACATTTTCTTTTAAATAAAAAGGAGTTTGTTTGGTTAACAAACTCCTTTTTATTTACTCCAATAAAAAAAAAAAAGTAAAATAACTTTGTCCCAGGCGGGAAGCGAACCCGCTTCGCCGGGTCAAAACGACAGTGCATTAACGCTTTGAGCTATACTCCGGACTGGATTTTCAGGTGTCCACCTTACCCATATAGGAATCACTCCTCTTAACATTTTAGCTGCACGTAGAAGTTAGAGATTATTAGTTATATTTTAAAACCCTGGCTGCGCGCAACAGTTAGACAATATTAGTTATTGTTTAATGACATTCAGGTCGCGCGGAAAGGCGGAAATGGGTGTGCGCTTCGTGTTATTTACGTTGTAACATAAGCTGATTTGTGATCAGTTATTAACAAAAATTTAACTCAGAAACACTAAATATATATATATCCAGCTAACAATTTTTTTTTTAGCGGAGTCTCCTCTCTTAAAACACGAGCACCCCACCCACTTCCAGAGAACTGCCCACCCACTTCAAGGCGGCTCTGCGGCAAATGCGTAATGAACGCGGGTGGCCCAGAGCCACCCAGGGGTGGCCCGGGCCATTGAGGGCTGGCCAATGCGAAAACGGCTACAGTGACGTGTGCTCCAAAGCTCTATAGAGAACATTTGGCGCATCATAAAGAGGAAGGTGCAACAAAGAAGGAACAAGATGATTGAACAGTTAGAGGCCTGTATTAGACATGAATGGAAGAGCATTCCTATTTCTAAACTTGAGAAACTGGTCTCATCTGTCCTCAGACGTCTGTTGAGTGTTGTAAGAAGAAAGGGGGATGTCACACAGTAACCGTGTTTCCATCTATTTTCAATTCGAATTTTGAGTGAATTTTTGAAAATTCGCAAAAATGTAAATAAAAATTAATGCGAATCAGAAGTGTTTCCATCAACTGGCTTGAAACGAATCCACCAGGCCACGCAAAGCGGCATTACGTCAGACATCAGCGTTACGCACGTCGTCTACAGTAAACAGGAAGTAGCGGTTGAAAACAGGAACCGAACCACACATCTCGGCAAAATGGTGAGGATATTTCAGGAATGTGTTGCTATCGGGCAAGTTGTATTTATTCTGTCATGCCAACTAGTTTTAGCGATGTTACAACGGAAACAGCTGATCAGTCACATGACGTGAATGTTTGCTACGTCAGAACTGAGTTGGCAAATCTGTTTCCATCTCTCGTTTTGCGCATCAGCTCTGTTTCGAAAAACCCCAAAACCACCTCAAGCGAGCGTATCAACTTTTTTGCGAATTAGAGGAAGTTAATTCGAATCTTGCCGTTTCCATTCACCTTTTCTGATGTGATACGTCAAAATGCGCATCAAGACACCTTGATGGAAACAAGGCTAGTGGTAAAAAATGGACTTGTCCCATCTTTTTTGGGATTTGTTGACGCCATGAAATTTTGAAACAACATATTTTTCCCTTAAAACGATACATTCTCTCAGTTTAAAATTTTGATCTGTGATTTATGTTCTATTCTGAATAAAATATTAGATGTTGGCACCTCCACATCATTACATTCAGTTTTTATTCACAATTTTAGTGTCCCTACTTTTTTGGAATCCGGTTTGTACTCAGAGATTGTGTTAAAGGTGTCAGATACCACCATCATATGCTAATTAGCTCTGACGGACACCTTGAATTGTGTTGACTCCAAATTTCTATCAGCTGTAGAGGTCCACCCAGTGATTTTCTGAAAGTTTTATTAAAATCCATGCAGTTGCTAACCGATAGACTGTTGACCAATGGCAATGTTTTAAAACAAATCACATGATCAGTTAGCACTCAATGTCTGGACTCACTCTCATTTACTACCACACCAAATTTTAATAATAATAATAATAATAATAATAATAATAATAATAATAATAATAATACTTTATTTATAGAGCTCTTTAAACCATCCACAGCTGCAACAAAGTGCTGTACATAAAATCAAGAACATTTAAACGCATAAAAATAAAACAGTTGTTAAAACATTAAGATCAATAAAAACAATAAAAACAGTGCAGAACAAAATCAGTCTGTGCTAAAAGCCAGTGAGTAAAAATGTGTTTTTAAAAGAGTTTTAAAACTGGACAGTGAAGGAGCTTGTCTGACGGGAAGAGGGAGATCGTTCCACAGTTTTGGAGCAGCAACAGAAAAAGCTCTGTCCCCTCTGAGCCTCCGTTTGGACCTCGGCACCTCCAGAAGCAGCTGATCAGCTGATCTGAGGCACCGAGCAGGAGAGTATGGGTGAAGCAGCTCAGAGAGGTAGGATGGAGCAAGACCATTTAAACTTTTAAAAACAAATAAAAGAATCTTAAAATGAACTCTAAAATGAACAGGCAGCCAGTGGAGTGAAGCCAGAGTGGGGGTGATGTGCTCCCTCTTATGAACTCCAGTTAGAAGGCGAGCAGCAGCGTTCTGGACCAACTGGAGACGTCTGAGGGAGGACTGGCTGACGCCAAGGTAAAGAGCGTTACAGTAATCCAGCCGAGAGGTGATGAAGGCATGGATTACTGTTTCCAGCTGCTGCTGTGTAAGGATGGACTTTACCTTAGCCAGCTGTCTGAGGTGATAAAAACTGGTCTTGACCACCGCTCCAATCTGGGAATCTAATTTAAAATCACTGTCCATTTTAAAACCCAAGTTAGAAACTGTTTTCTTTACATGTGGTGCCAGAGGGCCAAGATCAACAGGGCAAGGTTCACAAGAGCCACAAGGACCAAACACCATCACTTCTGTTTTCTTTTCATTAAAGGGGACCACATATAGGTCTTTAAAATTTTTATGTTATGTCTGTGTGCTATCTTGACAATATTAATTCATTTTAATACACAAAATAATTCTTAGATAATTAATTATACCCTTTTTAATTCTGCCATTTTTAACTTTCGTTTTGAACGACCGGTTTCTGATACAAGTTCTGAAGTCCACGCCCTTCAACGATCTGTTTACGCCCTCTGTAACAGCCAGTATCTGTAATGTGTTGTTGTTTTAAAATTAGCTCTTTTTTATTACTCATTTGACTTACTGTTAGTGCTAGCTTAAGATAACTTACCGAAACCCGTCTGAGCGCGCCGCAATTTGCTGCTCCTTTTAGCATTAGACCACCCGAATCCGATGCTAATGTTAGCTTGTTCCTCTTCCGGTGTTCGCCAGCTCCGCTCGTTGCACGCGGCGATTTTGGGAGTTATCGCTGTTCCAGTCAAGACAACACAAAGTTCACCAAGTGTCTCCCGTAAATTAATCCGTAAGGAGAAGGTCCTCGCTGCTGCGAGGCTGCAGCGAGGCTGTACAGTTGAAGCTCCGCTCCATCGCGCCAGAAGAGGGTCCCGTTGCCGCCGGTCCCTACGCCGGGGGTCTGCTCGTTTAATTTTTGCCGGCTGCGCGTTGGGAGCGATCGCAAATACACTAAAAATTGAACTAAAACATAAAAATAACAATTATACTTTATTTATAAAGCCATTTAAAAAAAACACAGCTGCAACAAAGTGCTGTACACATGAAATTAAGAACATATAAACAAAAGATGAGATGAAATCATGAAAAACAACAGTCATGTGTTTAATACAGAAGTGGGTTGAGCCTAACCAGGGGTTGCTAGGTGAGGGGCTGGACTCATGTTGGGGTGGGTTGTGGCAGATTGGCTGCGGTTTGTGACGTCACAAACCGCAGGAAGTGAGAAACGAACCGTTTTTATCACAGACAAATAAATCTACTTAGAGTAAATAAACCACTGGGTGCATTTCTTTGGCCTTAGGACTGTTTTTTTATGAAGTACATACCCAAAGTTGAGAAAAAAAAAACATTAAAAAGTGAATTTTGCATGTGTGGTCCCCTTTAAAATTTAAAAAGTTTAAAGACATCCGAGCTTTGATGTCTTCAAGACACAACAGAAGTGGCCTGATTGAGGAGGCATCTTTCTTTTTTAGTGGCATATAGATCTGACTATCATCGGCGTAACAATGAAAAAAGATCCCATGCTTTCTGAGGATTGATCCCAATGGAAGTAGGTAAAGGGAGAAAAGCAGGGGACCTAAAATGGAGCCCTGTGGAACCCCAAAACACAGAGGAGCAGTGGAGGATTCAGAACCAGCTATGTTCACAGACATGGTTCTGTCTGCCAGATAGGACCTAAACCAGCTCAGTGCAGTACCACAGATACCCACTTGGTGCTTTAGGTTAGTATTAGTAAAATTACCTGATTTATAGCTACTTTGGTGTCAGACAAGTGTGCTTAGCTGTGGCAGCCATTTTGAATGTAGTTGACTTGTAGAAGCTCATTCAATGATTGTTTTCTGAGAGGTTGACTAAATTATGTCCAGTGGCTCATGAGACATTTTGTTGATTTAACAGATAATGGTAAAGTTTTAAGCAAAGATGTTGCATAGTGTGTAGTCATCAGAGTACTGTACGTGTTTACTTCCAGCCACTACAACACCAAAGTTTAGCTTAATATCTGTAAAACTGCTTAGCTACAGCAGCCATCTCGAATGGGACTGACTCCAAAGGTCAGTAGTTTGGAGATGTATATCCACTGATTACTTTCTGAGAGGTTCATTAGCATTTATGCAATGGTTCATGAGATATGTTGTTACAAATACACACATGTGCACTCACACACAGATACGGACAAAACAGTATCACCACCTGACCTTTGGCAACAGGTCATACAACGTTTTGAGAAAATAGCGCGTGCCTTTTTTTTTTTAAATGGCCATGCTGCTCACTCTTTTATCTGCCTAACTGATGCTCTCACGGCAGTGATAGGAAAAGACAGACCCCACCCCCTGCGCCCCCTTTCTCTTTCTGAGGCAGTCAGTCACTGAGCAGAGCAAAACATTGCCCGCCTGTTGTGTTTCTCTGCTCTGCTGTGACAGACAGCCTCAGAAAGAGAAAGGAGGAGGCCCCTCAGTGATCGCTGAGCAGGCCAGGCCACCAGGAAACAATGTGTGCAATCCAAGAATGTTCAGTCAGGTCATCTGGATGGTTTTTTTTTGTGCTGAGATGTTTCATCCTTCATACAATGGACTTCCTCAATCTGAGGAACCAACAAATAAAACTGATTCCACCAAACAGCGTACTCCATGGATTGGTGGAATCAGTTTTGTTTGGTGGTCCTCAGCCTGACGAAGCCTTCTGGATGGAGAGAGAAAACGGCACAAAAAAAGAAACTGTCCAGATGACCTGCCTGAACATTGTTGGATTTTATATGTGGATTATTGAGCATGAACTTTAATGTTTACAATCTTATGTTTAAAACCTGCGCAAGTCGAACCGCAAAGTATCGAGGGAGTACTGCAATACAATAAACCCACTGGCATCATGAAAACACGTCCTTCAACATACTGGAGTTTTGTGTTTTCCTTCCTGTCATTAGATTCCTGTACCGATGGAGTGGCATCGATGTGTTTGACATGGATTGGTTAAATTAGTTAAAACAATTTGTTAAATCAACTCAAAGAATCGTGAATATGTCACTATGAGCTTGTTGTGTAACTTTCACTGCTATCAAAAGGGGGAGACAAAAGCTTCACACTGTCTACAAGCAGCACATCACAACTAGGAAAATGAGATGGTTTGATGGTGCAGTTTTTTATTTTATTAAACACTGTAAATGATGATTATGGGGAAAATTTTGTTTTTAATTTTAGTTTGTTAATTTTGATGTCTTTGCTTTCCCTGAGATTTGGTTAAAATTGAAGATGGCAAACTGATTACGTGTCTGCTTGAAAATATTTCTGCAACATACAACTTAATTTCCACGCATTACATGAGATGGGAACGTGAGCAAAGAACTCCATGAGAGCTGATTCCTGCAAACTGCCCGACATCATAGAAAACATGTTTTTTTCCCCTCCTCAAAATAACATCCCCTAAAAAAAATGTAAATGCCGTCTGAAGGCACCACAGGCTGAAGCAAAAATGTCATCAGATTGTAAACATTTAAGTATTGATGTTGCTGTATCTTTGATCTTATCATTATCCACCAGCTCTACTTTGATGCACTACCAGTGCAGCTTTGGCTCAGCATGCAAGTACATGCACTATCATATTCTTTTATCTTGCTCGGATTGATTTCAGGCTGAAGTGGCTGTTGCCCCTTTTTTCTCTCCTAGAGTCTGTTTCTGTCTGATGTAAAATATGTTTTCCCCGTTCCCTTCTGTCTGGTTTCCAGGAAGAAGGGGGCCATCCTCAACATCTCATCTGCCAGTGGGATGTACCCTGTTCCTCTCCTCTCCATCTATTCTGCCTCCAAGGTATTTGCACTACACGGTGTATGACCTTCTCATCAAGTGTTACTTGCAGAGAGACATGTGTGTGCACCCCAGCTCCATAAACAGTTTGTTAGCATACGCTGTAGTCTTTGAGGAGAAATCGATCTGTGCTTTTGTCTTAGGAATTGTTCTTTCTCATCGACTAGCATAGACCGGGGCAGGGCCTAATCGATGGAACGTTAGCTTGTATGGAACGTTAAAGTGATGGACTATGTTGCTGTTGGTATTCCTGATAATAAAGAAATGCACTTGAATAGTTATTGTTCAAGGCCTGTGCAGTTGTAGTGACATAACTTTATCTGTTATGTCATATATTGTGAGTTCAGCTGCTGTTTGAATGTGCTAACAAACAATATACAGTAGTCCCTCCTTTATTACAGGGGTTACGTTCCAGACCCCTCGCAATAAATGAAATTCCATGAAGTAGCGACGTTCTCTTTATTTTAGCATTTATATCTATTTTAAGACTTTGGGAACCCTTCTCACACTCTTGCAAATTATAAACTCTTAAACCTACATCATTTTAACAACAGACTTACAGTACTGTATGCCAAGTTAAACTTCCCAGGCTCTGCCGACCAGCAGCGGCTCGGTTTCGGTCCGACTTTGTTCTGGTCTGACTTGTGGGCCAAGATGGTGTAGTGGCAGAGAATCGGACTTGTTATCCGAAGGACCCAGGTTCGAACCCCGGCCACGGCACACCATCCTGGGGTGTCTATGAGTGCACATCTATTTTCCCAGCTCCCCGAGCGCGACTATGCTGCTCACTGCACCACCTGGTGGTGGTTGGGTTAAATGCAGAAGACCAATTTCATCTGTCAAGTATGGGAACATACACAGATGACAAATGTGACAAATTATTATTGATTATTATTTCCGTTTTGGTGGACCTATCCTAAAAGTTCTCATCAGCTCTCTGGCTTGGGGTGGTGGCGGTGGGCTCCAGATGGAATGCTGGACCTTCAGTGGCGTGTGTCCCGTTCTGAAGTTTTTGTGGGCCGTCTACCAGCTCTCAAGATTCACTGATGGGTCTGGCGGTCCGGTTCTGGTCCGGTTCCATGGGTTCCGTGTGGCTCTCTGCATCCGCTGGGCACCAAAGTCACTGTAAACCTTTTTTTGATCAGATCAAAACTTTACCTCTAGTTTTTCAGCAAAAGGAAAATGGGGCTTCTGGGAATTTTAGTCCTTATGAGCGGTGATACAGTGTAGGCTTATTGAGGGAAATCTACCAAATGGTGGCGCCTGTACGAAGTATTTAATTTTTTTGTTAACTTTTTACTGTACAATATCCCGTACTTTCCCAATCACATAATATTAAAATTGACAATTGTGTCGTGTACATTTTTTTTAGTGTTCAGTCTTATTTGGAAAAACTGCGATAGAGTGAGTCCATGAAAGTCGAACCATGAAGTAGCGAGGGACTGCTATAATCAGTAAACACTGAAAACGAAATAGATTCTGAATTTTGACTGCTTTCTTTAAATCCTATTCTCCTTCAGACCTATCATGTTTATGTTGTGAAACTTAATGACTCATCTTTTTTCTTAAAATAGGCATTTGTAGACTTCTTCTCTCGAGGACTGCAAGCTGAGTATAAAAGCAAAGGGATCATCATTCAGGTAAATTATACTTCACTCAGAGCCTCTGCTGCGAGTTTGTAAGTTTTTCATATGTCTGTCGATTTCTGATTACTTTCACTTGTAATATTTGTAGAATCCAAGGCTTTAAAAATACACTGAATCAATCAAAACTACAGTATTTTCTGGTGTATAGGTTGCACCTGTGTATAGGTCGCAGGCCTAGAAAAAAAACATAAAAAGATGCGACCTATACACCGGAAAATACGGTAGTTTTGTCACTGGGTAATGATGTGTATTGTTTCATTCTTTTGCTTCCTAGAGCGTTTTGCCATTTTTTGTTGCAACCAAGATGAGCAAAATCCGACGGGCCACGCTGGACAAGCCCAGTCCAGAGCGATACGTTGCAGCTGAGCTCAGCACGGTGGGACTGCAGATGCAGACCAATGGCTACCTGCCACATGCCATTATGGTAAGCCTGGGAATATGAAACGGGAGCAAGCATCACAGACTCTGAAGCAAAGACACTTTAAATTGTAAAGAATATACAAAGCCTACAAGATATTACTTGGTTTTAGTTTTCTTACAGTAGCACTAGCAAATAATTGTTTACTATGGAAACTATATGTGTTAATCTAAAGTCTTATTCAGACAAAGTCAGTCTGAAATGATCCCAGACATGTTTCACTCTTTGGATTTGTTCCCATTCATTCACTCTGGTCATGTTTCTTTTGCTCTACCCAACTTCAGGCAGACCGGTGGTTTGTCTACTGTTCACCTAGGGCCGGACGATGTGGCCAAAACTTTTATCACAATATATTTCTTAATTTCGGTCGATAATCATATAATTCGATATTGATATAAACAATATAAAAGCCTCAGAAGAACTGTACAAACCACAAATAAATTAATGTTCACCTTTTATTTGTATTTAGCCTCAAATAAATTTGAAATCACCATCAAACATAAAACGCTACAGTTTTCTACATAAAACTCAACTTTGTCAATATTAATAGTTTTAACTTTAAATACCATAACATAACCCATGCAGCAGACATCCGTTTGCTGCATGGGTTTCTCTTTTCTCAGCTGGGGGTGTTGTTTCAGGGATACGTTGGCTCAAACTTTCATTGTGCTTCATCTTCTGACTCTCAGCAGATTCTATCAAGTGGAAATTCTTCAGATGGTGGAACAAGTTATATGATGACAAGTTAGATCATTTTGAAGCAAAAACTTACCACGATTTAGAGATTAGCCTAGCCTGCTACCGCTGACTCCTTCTGGACTCGAGCTCAGTGTGTGACGTACGTTACCATCATTGGGCGTCTTCTGAAAAAAATCGAATTTGGACCCCGACATTTTTTTCTCATTCCCGCCCAATTTCCCACCTCCCATTTCTGTCTAAAGTGCTGGAAAAAGCAGTTGCTGCTCAGCTGCAGGACCACTTACTGTAAAGTCAAATAAACACGACGTTTATTTGTTTGTCGAACTCTTTATTCATCTGCCATTTACATCTGCTCCCGCTCACAGGCAGACACACACTGAAGCAGCACCTGCCGGGGAAAGTCCCAAAACCCAAAAACCCCCTTCCCCCTGCTAGTCTCACAAGAACATAAAACATCTCAGAGGTTAACAATCTCCCTCTCTCTTTAAATAATTTCACTGAGATACATTCTGACAACAACAAAAAAGAGTCAAAATCTATATATCTGAATATAACAACATTTCAGATTTTTTTGTGTGTGTGTGAACATATAACAAACAAACAAACAATTTCAACCAAGCATGTCCAAAAAGGTGCACATATTACAGAATCCATACACCTTCATCCAGTGCTTTTAGGAGCTGAAGAGGAGAAGCTCCCTTTTTTGTTAAACAATCAGCAAGCTGTGTTTTTGCTTCTGACCAGTGCACTTCTTTAATGGTTTTTGCTTGTAAAAGTTCTTTAATGCTGCTTATCTCCAATCTGAGTCTCTTTTCAGTAACCTGTTTTGTGGATTTAAGTGCATCAAATAAAGAATGATTATCTGTGATGCATATGAGAGGAATAAATTGGAGATTTGGCTTTCCAGTGGTGAGCTCAGAGTAGAGCGTGGCTAAAAACACAGCATTGTCAATACCATCTGACATGGCAAGAGTTTCTCCTGCCAGAGTGCTCCTTACCACACGCCTGATCCTTTTGGACTGCCAAAACAAAGGGGAGAATTTTCCTCTCTCTCCCATGAGGGCAATTAAAATCCCTCCTTGTGTACCTCCATCTGGAAGATTACCCAGGGAGGCATCACTGGAAACAACTAAACTTAAGTCATTGTTTCCCAAATGTTGAAACTTAAGTGTGACCGTTTCTGATTTTAGTTTACGGATCACTTTGTTTACTTCATGTATGGACTGAACAGTGGCATTTTTAATGTTAGATGCTAGACTGCATGTGTCAAACATAACATCTGGTCTTGTCTGTTTAGCAACCCACAAAATCTGTCCTATTTTTGATCTAAGTAGCTCCCTTTCTGTCTCATTTAGTGGGGCATCTCTTTGAACAGCCCGTGCTGCTTTTAAATGGATCATTTGTAGATTATCAATGTAGCTGTGTTGATGCACCTGTATTACACCATCTAAAGTGGTAATGTCCATTCCCACATAGGAAAAACTTCCACGTTCTTCACGGCCAACATGAAAAGTAGACTTGAGTGCAGGAATGACTTTTGTTTCAAAGTCCTCTGATCCTGCCCAAAGAAAGTCGTCCACATGACACGCCAGTACTCCTGTCACTTCAGACTCATCATTTTGCCAGTAAAACACTGCAGGATCAACCTTTGACATTTCACCTCCAGTGTTAAACATGAGTTCTTTTACCCTGTTGTACCAGTAGAGGGAAGCATCTGCAAGTCCATATACACATTTTTTTAGTTTCCACAAAACATTCTCTACACCCACTTCAGGTGGAGGCCGAATAAAAACGTCTCTTGAAAGTTTCATACCCTGTAGAAAAGCAGATTTTATATCCATAGAATGAACTTTCCACTTATTTTGACAAATCACTGCTAACAGAAGTCTGAGTGACTCTGATGCACATGTAGGAGAATCTTTCTGTAACTCATTAATGTTGATTTCTTCAAAACCTCTTGCCACAAGACGGGCTTTGGGAGTGATTCCTTCTGGGGTTTCTTTTAATGTACAGACCCATCTAGTCGAAATACATTTTTGACCTTTGTCCATGACCTCTTCATATACATCATTATTTTTCCAGTTTTCGATCTCTTGCTGTTTAGCAGCATCAAAAGAAACATCTTTTACAATGAGTACATCTTCATCATTTCTATTTTCAGGCTCAGTATGAAGATTTTCAACCTGTGACATGTCCACTGCTTGTTTTTGTCCTTCACTACCATCATGTTCAATATTCTGTACATTGTACCAGTTTTTGTATTGCCCTTTTGCTTTTCCTGCTCTGCCTAATACTCTGGCAATGTGTCTGGTGCCATTATCTTTGTCTGTAAATGTAACTGTCTGACCTGTTTTTAGTTTTACCTCCATTTGACACTGAGCAGAGGTAGTTGCTTCACTCTCTGTTTCATTATGTGTGTCAGTCTGTGTGACATTATTCTCCTCTGTTTCTGTATTGTCAGTGATGTTTTCTTCTCCATTTACACTCATTTCATCTTCTGAGCTTTCTGACACATCAGTGTGAACCACATTTTCACTTTCTTTATCCTTTTCAGGAACATTAGGCAGGACTGTTTCGTTCTCATCCTGTACATTCACTTTGTTTAGCCTGGACTGGTGTACTCGAACAAGAATTCCACCATGTCTTACAAAAACCACAACACCGTCCTGACCAATAACAACACCAGGGCCCTTCCACTCTGTACAATTTGTTCTCTTATAGTACACTTTGTCTCCTGTCTCATACTTTTCATCTGTAGGTCTTAGCTGTTTTCGTAATGCTCTTTTTATTCTGTCTGAGCATTCCACCTCTGTGAAAGCTCTTCTGGAAGCATGCAATACTGCGAGATGTTGTCCTACTCTAGTACTCATAGAGGTGTCCTCTAGAGCAGGTGGTTTATCAACCAAAACAGAAGGAAGATTAGGACTGTGACCAAACACAAGCTGGTGTGGACTATAACCATGAACATTAATCATACTGTTTTTGGCCATTAGAGCCCAGTCCAGAGCAGTTTGCCAGCCACACCCATTTTCTTTTTTTACCTTCAGAAGGATTTCTGTTAATGTCATGTTGTGTCTCTCCAATAGTCCATTACTCCAGGGGCTGTAGCCTGCTGTGGTCTTTGTCTCAATGTTGAACTTTTCTGCCATGTCTCTAACTTCTTCATTGTTGAACTCTCCACCGTTGTCAGTGTAAATCCGCTTGGGGGCTCCATGAACACTTATCCATGAATGGATGAAGGAGTTGACAATCTCAGAGGGTTTTTTTGTCCTCACGATGTTTCCAGCGCTGAAGCGTGTGAAGTGGTCGATGATGTGCAGGTACCAGATTCCAGATTCCAA
>JBBPBX010030239.1:8727-19967 GCA_038048925.1 Garcialebias charrua
TGTTGTTGCGATGAAGTTGAGATTTGACACAATCTGCTGGCCTTCTTGGATATATACAGTAGCTTTTTACTAACCTGCATTTTATATTGTACGTGTATCTTTAAAGTATGGAGAAAAAAAAGTGACTTTTTTATTCAAAGCTGGCTTTAAATAAATCATCTCTGGGTAACGAAACAATAATGATGTGTTGTCCACCTCTCGCACAAAGGCGGGTGGAGAGAGGCATGACCCTGAATAGGGAGGGAGGGAGGGAGGAAGGAAGGAAGGAAGGAAGGAAGGAAGGAAGGAAGGAAGGAAGGAAGGAAGGAAGGAAGGAAGGAAGGAAGGAAGGAAGGAAAAGAAACAAAAGGAGGGAAGGAGAAAGGGAGGGCAAGAAGTAAGGAAGAGAAAACAGAAGGACAGAGGGAGGGAGGGAAAAGGAAGGAAGGAAGGAAAGAAAGAAAGAAGGGAAGAAGGAAACAGAAGGTGGGATGAGGAGGGAAATGGACAGAAGGAAGGAAGGATTGAAGGAAGGAAGGAAAGAAAGAAAAGGAAGCAGAAGGAGGGAGGGTGAGAGGGAAGGAGGGTGGAAGGACAGAAGGAAGGAAGGAAAGACGGAAGGAAGGAAGGAAGGAAACAGAAGGAGGGAGGGAGGAAGGAAGGAAGGATTGAAGGAAGGAAGGACAGAAAAGGAAACAGAAGGAGCGAGGGAGAGTGGAAAAGAGGGAGGAAGGAAAGAAAGAAGGAAGAAAGGAAGGAAAGATGTAAGGAAGGATGTAAAGAAATTAAGAAGGAAGGAAGGAACAGGAAACAGAAGTAGGGAGAAAGGAAGGAAGGAAGGAAGGAAGGAAGGAAGGAAGGAAGGAAACAGAAGGTGGGAGGAAGAAAAGAAAGAAGGAAGGATTGAAGGAAGGAAGGAAGGACAGAAAAGGAAACAGAAGGAGTGAGGGACAGTGGGAAAGAAGGAGGAAGGAAAGAAAGAAGGAAGGAAGGAAGGAAGGAAGGATGTAAGGATGTAAGGAAATTAAGAAGGAAGGAAGGAAGGAAGGAACAGGAAACAGAAGTAGGGAGGTAGGAAGGAAGGAAGGAAGGAATGAAAAGGAAACAGAAGGAGGGAGGAAGGAAGGAAGGAAGGAAGGAAAAGGAGGGATAGGGAGGGAGGGAGTGAGGGAGGAAAGAAGGAAGGAAGGAAGGAAGGACAGTGGGAGGGATGGAGGGAAGAAGGATGGAATGAAAGAAGAAAGGAAAAGAAAACAGAAGAAGGGAGGGAGGGAGGGAGGGAAGAAAGAAAGAAGGAACGATTGATGGAAGGAAGGAAGGAAAAGGAAACAGAAGGAGGGAGGGAGAGAGGGAAGAAGGGAGGAGGGAAGGAATTAAGGAAAGAAGGAAGGAAGAGAAAACAGAAGGGCAGAGTGAGGGAAAAAGGAAGGAATGAAGAAAGGAAGGAAGGAAAAGGAAACAGAAAGAATGAGGGAAGGTGGGAGGGAAGGAGAGAGTAAAGAAAAGGAAACAGAAGGGACAATTGAGGGAAGGAAAAGGAAACAGATGGAGGGAGGGAGAGAGGGAAGAAGGAAGGAACAAAGTAAAGAAGGAAGGAATTAAGGAAAGAAGGAAAAAAGGAAGAGAAAACAGAAGGACAGAGGAAGGGAAAAAGGAAGGAAGGAAGAAAGGAAGGAAGGAAAAGGAAACAGAAAGAATGATGGAGGGCAGGAGGGAGGGAGTAAAGAAAAGGAAACAGAAGGAATGATTGAAGGAAGGAAAAGGAAACAGAAGGAGGGAGGGAGAGAGGGAAGAAGGAAGGAATTAAGGAAATAAGGAAAAAAGGAAGAGAAAACAGAAGGACAGAGGAAGGAAGAAAGGAAGGAAGGAAAAGGAAACAGAAAGAAAGAGGGAGAGAGGGAGGGAGGAAGGCAGGAAGGAAGGAAGAGAAAACAGAAGGAGGGAGGGAGGGAGAGAGGGAAGGAAGGAATGACGAAGGAAGGAATGATTGATGGATGGATGGATGATAGATGGATGGATAAGTGGATGGATGGATGGATGGATGGATGGATGGATGGATGATGATGGATGATAGATGGATGGATGGATGATGGATGGATGATAGATGGATGGATGGATGGATGATAGATGGATGGATGGATGCATGGTTGGCCATAAGACAGTAGTCCACAAAGTTTTGCAAAAATACAGTGCTCTCCAAGTACAGTACCATAGTTTTGCCAGACATTAACAATTGAAGCAAAATATTACAACTTTGAAGTGAAATATTTGTTTGATTATCTGCAGTAAGCAAACTGACTACCTGAATACCTAACTCTAAGCCAGGGGTTGTCAAACTTTTTGGGTTCAGGTACCCCTTAAAGTGGAGAAAAAAGTTTTAAGACCCCCTCATAACCCTCATGTTTATTAAATGTTCTTCATTTTGTCTCTTTGATGCTAATGCTCTTTTCTCCTTCCTGTTCTCCAAAACCCAGCTGGTCAAAGCAGATGGCCGCTCATCCTGAGCCTGGATCTTCTGGAGGTTTCTTCCAGTTAAAAGGGAGTTTTTCCTTTCCACTACTCCCATTGTGTTGCTCAGGATGGGAGACTGAGACGAAGTGACGATTCAACTGGTCTGCTGTTTCCTTAGATAGAGAACTTTACTAATTGGCTTTTAGTGTATATAGATGTTTCTGTTCAGTGCCCTGAGACAACCTCTGTTGTGACTTGGGGCTATATAAATAAAGTGAATTGAACAGTTTCCTTGAGAGGGGTTGGACACTCTTCCACTCTGGAGTTGCCCCTGGTGCGCCTCCTGCGCCAAGCAGGAGTGGGCATACTTGTTGCCCACCATCTTGGTGCCTGTACGTTGGGGTTCACCCCGGTGAACGAGTGGGTAGCCTCCCTTCGCCTACGTGTGGGGGGACGGGCTCTGACTTTTGTTTGTGCCTATGCGCCAAACGGCAGCTCAGATTACCCACCCTTTTTGGAGTCCTTGGAGGGGGTATTGGAGAGTGTGCCTCCTGGGGACTCCCTTGTTCTACTGGGGGACTTCAACGCTCACGTGGGCAATGACAGTGAGACCTGGAGGGGTGTGGTTGGGAGGAACGGCCGCCCGATCTCATCTGAACCCGAGTGGTGTTCTGTTATTGAACTTCTGTGCTCGTCATGGATTGTCTATAACGAACACCATGTTCAGGCATAAGGGTGTCCATATGTGGACCATGTTCCGCGCCTCTATTGTCGAGGCAGCTTATCTGAGCTGTGGCCGCAAGGTTGTTGGTGCCTGTCGTGGCGGCAACCCTCGAACTGGACACCGGTGGTGAGGGATGCTGTCAAGCTGAAGAAGGAGTCCTATTGGGCCTTTTTGGCCTGTGGGACCCCGGAAGCAGCAGATAGGTACCGGCAGTCCAAGCGGCATGCGGCTCGGGTGGTTGCTGAGGCAAAAACTCGGGCGTGGGAGGAGTTCGGAGAGGCCATGGAGAATGACTTCCGTACGGCTTCGAGGCGATTCTGGTCCACCATCCGGCGTCTCAGGGGGGGAAAGCGGTACGCGACCAACACCATTTATGGTGGGGATGGCGTGCTGTTGACCTCAACTCGGGATGTTGTGAGTCGGTGGGCGGAATACTTCGAAGACCTCCTCAATCCTACTGGCACGTCTTCCACTGAGGAAGCGGAGCCTGGGGACTTTGGGTCGGGCTCTCCAATCTCTGGTGCTGAGGTCGCCAAGGTGGTTAAAAAGCTCTGCGGTGGCAGGGCTCCGGGGGTGGATGAGATTCGGGGCTCTGGATGTTGTGGGGTTGTGTTGGCTTACGCGACTCTGCAATATCGCGTGGACATCGGGGGCAGTTCCCTTGGATTGGCAGACTGGGGTGGTGGTTCCCCTATTCAAAAAGGGGGACCGTAGGGTGTGTTCCAACTATAGGGGGATCACACTCTTAAGCCTCCCTGGTAAGGTCTATTCAGGGGTTCTGGAGAGGAGGGTCCGTCGGATAGTCGAACCTTGGATTCAGGAGGAGCAGTGTGGTTTTCGTCCTGGTCGTGGAACACTGGACCAGCTCTACACCCTCAGCAGGGTCCTGGAGGGTGCGTGGGAGTTTGCCCAACCAGTTTACATGTGCTTTGTGGACTTGGAGAAGGCATTCGACCGCGTCCCTCGGGGGGTTCTGTGGGGGGTACTCCGGGAGTATGGGGTACCAGGCCCTTTGATATGGGCTGTTAGGTCCCTGAACGAGATCTCAGATACAAGCGGCTGAAATGAGTTTTCTCCGCAGGGTGTCTGGACTCTCCCTTAGAGATAGGGTGAGAAGCTCAGTCATCCGGGAGGGACTCGGAGTAGAGCCGCTGCTTCTCCACATCGAGAGGAGCCAGTTGAGGTGGCTCGGGCATCTGGTTAGGATGCCTCCTGGACGCCTCCCTGGTGAGGTGTTCCGGGCATGTCCCACCGGGAGGAGACCCAGAGGAAGACCCAGGACACGCTGGAGGGACTATGTTTCTCGGCTGGCCTGGGAACGCCTTGGGATTCCCCCAGAGGAGCTGCTCCAAGTGGCTGGGGAGAGGGAAGTCTGGGCCTCCCTACTTAGGTTGCTACCCCTGCGACCCGACCCCGGATAGGCGGAAGAAAATGGATGGATGGATGGATGGAATGTAACACGTGAAAGAGTAAAAGGAACTGATTTTTTGGGGGGTTAAACTTCCTTTACAATAAAGTAAGATTGGAAAATTGAAGGTGCATTGTGACCTTGTAACACCTGACAGTGTCGCTTATGTTAAAAAAAAATCAGTATCGGCCAAAATCGGAATCGGCAGGTCAGACTTTCTAAAAATCGGTGATCGACCAGAAAATTGAAATCGGTGCACCCCTAATTTTTACTTAATTTTGTATGTTGCCTATGTGTTGCCAGTTGTTTGTTTGTACAGCACTTTGGTTGGCCTTGTCACTGTTTTAAGTGCTCTATAAATAAAATGGTATGGTATGGTACTATCCCTAGTCCCCTGTCAAATGAGACAACATTAAAAATCTCACTAGAGTCTGAATTGTTTGGACTGTTTTTGTCCTTTTGAGCTCTCTGAATTGTCAAAAATAATAGCCTTATCCAAACCATCCACATGTCTGCTAGATCCCATCCCAACCAAGCTGTTTAAAGAGGTATTTCCCCTAATTAATGTCCACATTTTGGATCTACTTAATTTGCCTTTAATGAATGGTTATGTACCACAGCACTTTAAGGTTGCTGTAATTAAATCTTTACTTAAGAAGTCTGACCTTGATTCAAAAATTCTGTCCAATTATAGACTTATATCTAACCTAATTGCATCTCAAAAATTCTAGAGAAAATAGTTGCAGGTCAGTTGCGTGAACATCTATAAAGAAATAATCTGTTTGAAGAGTTTCAGTCAGGGTTTAGAGCTCATCATAGCACAGAAACTGCACTAGCAAAAGTCACTAATGATATTCTCATGGCCTCAGGCAATGGACTTGTGTCTATACTGGTCCTGTTAGACCTCAGTGCTGCATTTGATAAAGTTGATCACAATATTTTACTACAGAGGCTTGAATATGATATTGGGATTACAGAAACAGCTCTAAAATGGTTTAAGTCATATCTATCTGATATACTCCAGTTCGTACATGTAAATAATAAATCTTCATACACCAAAGTTGGTCATGGAGTTCCTCAGGGCTCAGTGCTTGGGCCAATACTCTTTACTTTATACAGTATATGCTTCCATTAGGTAAAGTTATTAAACAGCATGGGATACATTTTCATTGTTATACTGATGACACACAATTATACTTGTTCATTAAACCCAATGAATCCAATCAGTTACTTAGACCTCAAGCATGTCTTAAAGACGTAAAAACATGGATGACCCTTAGTTTTCTCCTTTTGAACACAGACAAGACTGAGGTTTTGGTTTTTGGACCTGAGCATCTTAGGAATGAATTTTTCAGTCTTTCACCCTCCTTAGATGGCATTAATCTGGCCTGCAGTTCTAATGTTAAAAATCTTGGTGTTATTTTTGATCAGGACATGTCTTTTATCCCCCCACATTAAAAATATTACTAGAACTGCCTTCTTCTACCTGCGTAATATTGCTAAAATTAGAAACATCTTGTCAAAAATGATGCAGAAAAACTGGTCCATGCATTTGTCACGTCTAGACTGGACTATTGCAATGGTTTATTATCTGGGTGTCCAAATACTTCTTTAAAACATCTTCAGTTGATCCAAAATGCTGCTGCTAGAGTCTTAACTGGAGTTAGTAGGAGAGATCATATCTCTCCAGTTTTAGTTTCTCTCCACTAGCTCCCTGTCAAATCCAGAATAAAATTCTACTTCTAACCTACAAAGCTCTCAACAACCTAGCTCCATCTTATATTGCAGATCTTATTGTTCCATATTTTCCTAACTGAGCACTTCGCTCTCAGACTGCAGTTTTTTTTTTTTTTTTGTAGTTCCTAGAGTTTACAAAAACTGAATGGGAGGAAGAGCTTTCAGTTATCAGGCTCCTCTCTTGTGGAACAACTTTAAATCTCTGTCCATGAGTCTGACACATTATTCAGTTTTAAAACTAGGCTTAAGACTTTCCTTTTTGATAAATCCTATAGTTAGGGTTGGCTTGGGTTTCCTGAGCTGTCCCTTAGGCCCTGTTTACACGGACACTGTGTGGGGAAAACGGAACTTGTGGGTATGTTAATTAGGTGAAAAGTTTTGCGTTGACATGGATCTGCTCGAATTTCCCCCCTCCCTCATGCCCCCCCCCTTTCACCCACTGCGCATGCGTGCTGCTGAACCTTCACCCACTGCGCATGCGTGCTGCCTCACTGCTGGCTGTCTGCTGTGTTCTTCTGGGCTAAAAGTTCAGCTAACAACAACTTAACAACAAGTTAAAGCTGGATTTTGGATAAGAGTCGACAGATTTGACACCAAGTGGGTCCCGCTTCATCTAACAAGCTGCACACCAGACGCTGAGTGGACTGTGGACCAGAACCCGAGTGACGATGAGGATGATGTCGGACTTTAGTCCGTGATAAACAGCTGACTTACAGCAGGTAAATCAACGTTCTTAATATAATGTTTGCTTGTGTTTACTTTGATCACACAACAACAGAGTTTTTATTTATTTATTTATTTCTGCCAGGTGGAGAAGCTGTCGTTCCAACAGGCAGACCGGTTCTGATGGGTCCAGATGATCACACAGCAAGAGTCCAGTTCATTAACGTAGTTACAGTTCGGTTCACGTGTTTTAATAATAATAATAATAATAATAATGAATTCAATTTATAACGCGCTTTTCATTAGTGAAAATCTCAAAGCGCTACACACATTGAATGTTACACACATTCATACACCGGTAGCGGCAGACTACCATGCAAGGTGCTTTCCAGTCCTACCGGGAGCAACTCGGGGTTAAGTGTCTTGCCCAAGGACACAACAACACATGGTGTGGGGAACCAGGATTCGAACCGCCAACCTTCCGATCGGGGGACGACTGCCATTACCACTACACCACGGTCGCCCCTTTTAATATATGACTACCTGATCACAAAACAAACACATACACACACCCTGTGTGTGTTCAGTTTAATTCTCAGTGTTTGTGTTACGTAAAGTTTGTGGTGCTGAATAAATAAATAAATAAAAAATAAACCTGGTGTCTTCATTTTCACAGCACGTTACGCATTGTTTAAAAAACGTAAGGAGTCCAGATAGATACTGTAGGTCAGATAAATTTAAACATCTCCCACGCCAACATAAATACTGTTTATTATTGTTAAACTGTTATATTTTGCAGCGTGACACGTGAAATGTCAGCCTGCCCTAGACTGTCCGCGCGTGTGAGCTGCGCGCATGTGGTTGACACAAAAGAGCAGCGGGAGATGTTTACATTATCAACGGGGGGTCAGCGAAAAAGTTCCACCCTGAGAGCAGGATCAGGAAAGCATCGGATGCAAAGAGGGGGGCCAGCAGCGTCGTGTGGGCGATAAGCAAAGACACAAAGAGAAAGGAGCGGTTACACTCAAAATCTGAGTGTAAACTGGCCCTTAAGCCTCGGATATAGTTGACGCGTCGCATAGGGCGCACGGCCAAAGTGACGCAATTGCGAAGTCCCCACCCCCGCGCTTTGGCCAGCGCGTTGGTTTCGCGCGTGGTCGTGCACCTTCCAGATTTTGAAGCTCCGCAAGCCTAGCGCGCGCGCTGAATTGATTGACAGGTCGGGTAGGGACCTCACCGACAGCCTTCACGCCAGATTCTGCAGCTGTCTGCGCCGCTGTGGTCGTGGAAACGGCGTCGCGACGCATGGAGGAATGTTTTGTGACATAAAATGTAATAAATTCTCCTTCATTCCTGATCTGGAGTCGGACTTTTCTTTTGTTTTTTCGCCAAAACTCACGTGATCGCTTTCTCCTCCGCTGACTCCATGCATTAAAACCGCAAATAAAGACAACAGTTCAGCACGCGAGCAGAAAGCTATTTGTTTTTGTTGTGTGACGTCAAACAGTTCTTCTTCTACGGTAGATTTCTTCTTCTACACCCTTTCTTGCAACATATGCACAGGTTTTAGAGGGTACTGCCACCTGCTGGTCAGTAATAGAACAGCACTTTGCCAAGCGCTGCCGTGCCACACTATAAACGCATGCACAGTGCGCGCGCAGCACGTGCGCTCCAGCTTGCGGACCAAAGCGCGACTATATCTGAGGCTTTATGCTGCATTCACACCTAACAGCGTTTCAACGGCAGGAGCGTCCAGCTTACATGCAAAGTCAATGGGGGACGCGCTTCCAGCCGCGTCGGGCGTCACGTCACGTGCGTGTTGAGCGTGCTGGAAAGCGTTTTCCGTGCACGTGAATCCGCGTCAGCCTCCAAAGCACTCCTTGATCTAGCTGAAGATTTCGCGGTTCAAACGTTCAAACGCCGTTCAACTCTCCCTGATTGGTTGATCAGGGAGAGTCGGGGGGAGAAGAGAGGGGGTCAGGGGGAGAGTCCCTATGTGACGCGGAAACCAGTGACGCGGAAACGATTGCGCAACTATGTGACGTATTGTTTGTGGGACACAGAAAAAACCCGCGGAGTCATGGACTATGGAAGAGAAACTCATTGTAGCTGTGTGTTCGCGACAAGTCCTTCACGACCAGTCAAGTCTGCTCCACAGAGACAGAAATAAAAAGCTCCTCGCCTGGCGGAGTGAGGACTCGGTATACCGGTAAGCTCCTCCCACACACCCAGCAGCAGTTTCGCGTTCTGGCGTTCAGGTTTGGACAAGTGCGTCCACTTGCGTGCATGACGAGCTTTTTGGAAGTTGAAACGCTGTTCGGTCTGAATGCACCATAAGTTATGCTGCTATAGCTGGAGGGCAAACTGACCATACCTTTTCACTCTGCTACTGTCTTTACTTACTCTGCTCAACTTGTTTTGTATTTGTAAATATTTTTTATATCCTTAACATGTGTTTTTTGTCTTTCAGGTACAACTGGACCTATATGTTGACCTACCATTCTGTGTTCATTTGTCTCTCCTTTCTGTCCTCTCAAACCAGCCGGTCAAAGCAGATGGCCGCTTGTCCTGAGCCTGGTTCTGTTGGAGGTTTCTTCCTTTTATAAGGGAGTTTTTTCTTTCCACTGATGCCACTGTGCTTGTTCAGGATGGGAGACTGCAACAAAGCCCAGATTCAACTTATCTGCTGGATTCCTTAGATAGAGAACTTTACTAATTGGCTTTTCTACAAATTATGTACTGGTATGTGAATGTTTCTGTAAAGTGCCCTAAGACAACTTTGTTGTGATTTGGCACAATATAAATAAACTGAATTAAATAGTATCTTTTGATTTAAACTACCGGTAATTGCACTCTGCGGCAAATTTCTTAGCACCCAGCGGAAATGCATAAAGTGAGTACAGTATTCAGTCCCTGTCTTACCAAGCTCATGAGCTGTTGTAAATGCAGAGGGTAAGCCATCATCTTCAATGACAGAACAACTTCTCTTTGGGTCACACACGGTACCAACATCAGCCATTCCCAGTGTATCACAGGTTGTAGCCCCACACAGATCCTGGTGGCACAGAGACATGTATTACCTGTACATGTGAAGATTGTAAATATTGCTGGCTAGTTACTGACTAAATCTGTACTAACTTTAGTCAGTTCAATTAGATCAATTTACCTAATTCACTAACAAATCCTGAGATTGATAAAAGTCCAGTGAGGGGAGAAGGAAGGGCACACTGGACTTTTGGAACAAAGGTTTGATACAAAACAGACAATTGGCAATACAACGAGTAAACTTGATTAAGAAAAAAACATGTAGGACTAGGAATAATTTCAATTTTACTCTTAAATGTCACATAACTGGTTAATAAGCCAAGTAACATTACCTTAGTGCACCATTGCAAAACCACAGGTGCCTGCTTATATCATATGAGGGTGCAGCACAGACTGGGATGCAGGTTGGGTTCATGTGGCATTTAAAAGCATACCGAACAAATATATGAAGTTATTTTGAAGAGTTAATAAATACAGAACATTTAAGAAACACAAAAAGAATAGACTATTAAAGATCTAGCATTTCCTGAAGGGATGCATATCACTGACCACCTCTTATGACAGAGATTTTATAAAGAGCATCTTGCATAAAAAATGACATGGATGTAGCCGTGTCCGTCAAACCTTAGAAATGACATTACGCATAATCTCTAGCAATATCACGAGATGTTGTATGACTCTCAGTTGCTAGCACACCAAATTTTAGCTCAATATCTGTAAGAATGACTGATTTATACCCATGTTAATGTTGGAAAGTTTCAATTAGCTGTGGTGTTTGTCTTTCAATAGAAAGCCAGGTGGCCTTTATTGGTGGAGTTTGCATGTTCTCTCTGTGCATGTGTGGGTTTTCTCCAAGTACTCCAGTTTCCTCCCACAGACCAAAAACATGCATGATAGACTGATTGATAACTACTAGGTAAGAACGAGAGAGTGAATGGTTTTTAGTCTTGTTTGGCTCTATTGCCCCTTTTCCTTTAGTACCGGTACTTAGCACCTGTTACTATTTTCAGGACCCTTGGCTCTGTGGTCCTAACCCGAACGAGTAGGTACTAAAATGTGACATCGGAACATTGTCCGTCGCTGATTGGTCAGTGGCGGAGTCACTGGATCTTCCAGAAACTTTTCAAAACATTGATCCGCCATCTGCAATTTCTCGGACTGGAGCAGCAGCTAGAATCTGGTTCATCAGAGATTTAATGGTTAATTAGCAGGATATCTGTATATATGTGTGTA
>JBBPBX010030241.1:0-18304 GCA_038048925.1 Garcialebias charrua
GAATGATGTGAATATAATAGCATCATCTGCATGTCCAAGTCTTTGACTGTACTCCTTTTAACAAAAAAAAAAAAAAAACTTAAAACAACTTGATTAATATGAAGTAAAACATCGAAGTGCCTCAAACTCGTCAGCATCAGATGTGCAACTTCTTCAGAGACGTCACTTCTCCACTTCTTTTCACTGAGAGTCAACATTTCCTCCTCTCAAAAATATTAACGACCTTATTCCGGTTCGGTCGGATGTTCTCTACTTTTGTTGGCGACTTGGAAAAACCGACTGACTGCTAAAAGGCAAGGAGTCACAAAAGCTGCAAATATATTTCCATCAAACACAGTGTCACAATTGTGTTTCTCGGATTTTGATAGAAAGATGCTGACTTCCACCAGAGGGCTGCCTAGGCTAGCATTAGCGTAGGCTGCGCTAATGCTAGCTAGCTCCTGCGCTGTCTGAAACTTCATGGACATGTTGTATCCACTTCAGCGACTCACCTCTGATGCAAGCGACACAGAAGGTTGTTACGAATACATTAATCTTAACCCGAAAGAAGTTTTAGAAGCAGTGTTTTAAAATAAAACCGCCTTTGATCGATTTAATTAGCAATGCTAATTCCCGCGCGCGGGCTGTGCTGCGGCCTAGCTAAACACATCCGTCTTCCAACAGTTTTCACTCACCTGGTAACGCAGACATTCCTCCTTCCATCCTCCGCATTCACCTCAGTTACATTACACGGAGAGAAAACAACATCCACGGATCGACCAAACCTAATGTTTCCCTGGTGACTGTCAGAAGTCTGTTCAAGCGATTTCCTGCGTCAACGGTTGCTGTTCCGTCTGAAACAACAGTCCGACCTCGAACAGTGACACTTCAATTTGGTTCGTTCCGCATATTTGTTTTCTGTTTTATTGAATATCAAACTAAATATATAAATAATGTGCTATGTGTTGTCATCATTGTATGTATGCGAGCACTCTTAAAAAATACAACTGTAGTTAAAGTATCGTAAATATAACTAACTTAATTTATGAATTTATAGAAGTTGTTTTATATAATCTAAACGTATAAACTAACACTGCATAAATAGATTGTAATAAATACAAAGTAAAATAAAAGAAAAATTATGAATTTTAGGAAAATGTTTTCACTCAAAATATGAACTTAAAAAAAGAGTTATGTTTAATAAAATGCTATGCAAGCGTATTTTCCCCAGGCCATGTGATAATTGTTTTTTTTTTCTCCATCAGAATACAAACACAAATCAATATAGTTTTTAAAGTATTTTTTAAAACTCCAGAAAAACAAGAAATTTACATTTAAGATACATAATTTCTCAGTTAAAACTGTTGCTTTTTGTTCATTAATGGACAAACAGTATTTTAAATAACCATAATTACTGTTCATTTAATTGACTTTTTCTTAGTTTGTTTTATAAGTAGATCCTCTGCTCTTTGTCATTGTTTGCCCAGAAAAGGGGGTGGAGCTCCTGCAGGTAAGGGCATTTACCTTTGGGACAAATTGAGATCGCCTATTGGTCAGTTGCTGATGAGCCTACTGCACTGATTGACAGGTGGCGATGAGGATCCTACTCGTGCAAAAAAAAACAAAATAAATCAGATTTTACTGGCCTGTTTAAGAGAAAAGCATCAAGATTAGTGGCTTTCTCAGTCAGTCGGACACAGGGATGGTCTCTTTGGTACAAACTTACAAAATAAGTGCATCTCGTCTATTAACAACAGAAGTTGATTCTTCTCCTCCAAGCCCTCCATCAACTGAAAGTAATCACCACAGTGATAACCACAGAGCTGCTGCCGTTTGCTCATTACGTGTGCTGCAGTGAGAGGATAAATACTGTAACATTTTAAATCAACAATCCATGCAGCATGGATTGTTGATTTAAAATGTTACAGTATTTAAATTTAGAGAAGAGAAGTGCAGCAGGACATCAAAGGATGTCGCACAGCTTCAGCTCTGCAGCACGGAGCACAAATGTACTTCTTGATCATTTACACTGAAACAACCGCACAGAGAAGTTATAAAATATCTTAACGCTTTTATATTTTGTGATTATGATGATTTTTACGATGTGACATATTTTGAATTTTAAGTTGGAAGACAAAAGTTGATTGGTGCATCTGGACAGCAAAGTGTTAACTCTTCACAAAGATGCAGCAGGAGAAATGTGTGCATGGCAGAGAGTGGAGATCAGCTGATCAGCTGCAGGAGGGAGATTCCCCCTGCACTTGTGGGCTGCACACATGGTGCAAAATCGTTTAATAAAATAATTTATTTTAAATAAACAACCCATGGCTCATCCAGTTGTGTCACGTCCAATTTTATTTTGAAAGAGCGAGTCTGCGAAAGTCAAACCACAATGTAGCGAGGGACTACTGTAATAAATGTACTTCAATGTTTATTTTTTGGCACCTCTAACAACAACTGCTTCAGTTTAGATATTTTCTAACTGTCCACCATTAACACTCCTTACCTTGTCTTGTACTTTAAGGCAGTTTTAAACAACATGACGGCAGTCTCTGGTTCAGCATGAGGGCTTTATTACAGAAAGTTTATAAATGATCGTCTTTCTTCAAACTGAAGCTTCCAGACACAAGTTAAGGTTTATATAAGCCATGTAGAAGCCGTTTGTGTCGAAGCAGACTGTAGAGCTTGAGGAAAGACTTCCCACAGACTACGCAAACACAGGGTCTCTCCCCGGAGTGTGTTCGAGTGTGTGCGGTGAGTTCGCTCAGTCTGATGAAGCCTCTTCCACACGTGTCGCATCGAAAAGGCCTCTCCGTACTGTGGTGAAACAGAACATGCCTCTTTACTTCACCCGTTGATTTGAAAGTTTTGTTGCAATCCGTTTTCGTGCACTTGTAAGGTCTCTCGCCCGTGTGAATCAACTTATGTCGGGGCAGCGCTGATGACGACACCATCTTTGCACAGTAGGGGCACGGATACCGAAACAGCTCGTGCAGGTGTTTGCTCCGCTGGTGTTTTTTCAGGGACCCTCGCTCTTTGAAGGATTTGTCGCACTGAGAGCAGCCGTACTTCTTTTCGCTTCGAGATGCGCTGTGGAGGTGTCTCAGGTGGCGCAGCAGGTTGGACTTGCGGGAGAACGTCTTGCCGCAGTCAGAGCACAGGTACGGTTTTTCTCTGGTGTGGACCTTCTGGTGGGACACGAGGTCCGAGTCCGATCGGAACTTCAAGTCGCACTGAGCGCACTGAAATGGCAGGTGACCCGTGTGCTGCCACTCGTGTCTGATCAGGAAGCGCAGCTTGGACAGGGTTTTGGGACAGTGGTTGCAGATGAACGGACGGCTGATTTCGTGGGCGTTCTCGTAGTGACGGATCAAGTGCTTGAAGACGACGAAGGAGAGGCTGCAGCGGGGGCACTGATATGGCGTGTGGGACGTTTTGTGCCTCGCCAAAGTGTCCGTGTCTCGTAGGACCCTGCGGCACACATGGCAGTACAGCTCATGGTGCGTCATCATGTGCCTCTGTAGAGAAACCTTGTACCTGAACTCCGTTCCACATTTGTCACATCTGGAAAGGTTCTGGGTCTCGTCAGGCTGGTCCAGTTTGGCTTTCTGCTGGGTGTAGTCGAAGCAGGTCTTCTTCAGGTGCTGCAGGAGAGATGTCAGGCGCTCATATCTGGTGTCGCACTGAGGACAGGCGTAGTCCTGGTTGGGGAAGTGTGTCTTCATGTGTGTGCGCAGGCTCGTGTTGACGTTCTCTTTGCAGAAAAAACACAGGAAACTACGAGGCTTCTTCAGAACGTTCTCCTTTGCGTTGGCCTTTTGTCTCAAAGCGGAGGCGTCGTCGTCTGAGGAGCTTCCATCATGAACGCTGGCATTAGAAGAACTGTCCTGATCCGAATAGAAGGACCACGAGGCGTCGTCGTCTGAGGAGCTTCCATCATGAACGCTGGCATTAGAAGAACTGTCCTGATCCGAATAGAAGGACCACGAGTCAGCCCTGCTGTCAGCCCGACGCGAGTCCTCGGAGTAGTAAGACCACGAGTCGTCGTCACTGCGGGTGCTGGCAGGAGCTATGAACGAAGGGTCTGCATCGTTATCCGAGCCTTCAGGCGAACCTTCGCTCGACTGTTCTGATTTCTGGGAGGTGGGCTTGTAAGCATCCTCGTCATCGAGTCGTCTTTTCTCTTCCTGCAAAAACTTTTTCATCCCAAGACCTCGGTTTGGTCTCGCAAATCGAGAACGTGTGGACGCCGGTCTGTTGAGTATTTGTAGCTGAACAGAACATTCCTTGATAAGGCTCGGCGTGGGCTCCCCTCCGCTGTCAGGGACGGTTTCATCACGTCTACTTTGGTCCTCTGAAAGCATCTGTGATCCGCTCTCCCCGGGAGCCAAATCATTTTGATCCATGCTTGTCTCACAAGTCAAAAGCTCCAAGACAACATCAGAGTCTATCTGAACTGCTGCTGCAGAGACCTCTTCCACATGTAGCACATCTGGAGGTACGACGTCGAAAACACTGTTCTGTTGTTGTTTTTCAAGTTTCTCAGTTTTTACAAAGAGATGCTTGAGAGCAGAAATGATGCCGGGACGATCAAGAAACAGATCTGGAAAGAGAAAAAAATAAAAAAAAATAAAAAATACAACAACTATGAAAATCAATCAGAAAAAACTTATGGACTTTTTACAAACTTTGGTTTTATTCCTGTGGACAAGTTTTCATGTTGCTCAATAAAAGGTATGTCAAAAAGACAAAAGAGGCAAAAATCCNCTTTTCAGCAGCAGGAGCGTCCAGTTTACATGTAAAGTCAATGGTGGACGCGCTTCCAGCCACGTCTTGGCGTCGGGCGTCACGTCGCGTGCGTGTTGAGCGTGCTGGGAAGCGTTTTTCCGTGCACGTGAACCGGCTTCAGCCTCCAAACCGCGCATTCAACATGCTGAAGATTTCGCGGTTCAAACTTTCAAACGCCGCTCAACTCTCCCTGATTGGTTGGTGTGTCAACCAATCAGGGAGAGTCGGGTGGAGAAGAGAGGGGGAGAAGAGAGGAGGAGAAGAGACGGGGAGAGTCCCCCTATGTGACGCGGAAACGAGGGTGCGCGCGCACTATGTGACGTATTGTTTGTGGGACACAGAAAAGACCCGCGAGGTCGTGTACTATGGAAGAGAAACTCATTGTAGCTGTGTGTTCGCGACAAGTCCTTCACGACCAGTCAAGTCTGCTCCACAGAGACGGAAATAAAAAGCTCCTCGCCTGGCGGAGTGCAGTGAGGAGGACTCTGTATACCGGTAAGCTCCTCCCACACACCCAGCAGCAGTTTCGCGTTCTGGCGTTCTGGTCCAAGTAGGTCTGGACACCAAGTGCGTCCACTTGCGTGCGTGACGAGCTTTTTGGAGGTTGAAACGGTGTTTGGTCTGAATGCACCATAAGGCTGCAGAGTAACACACTGGCTGCTAACTGCTATACACGCTCTCTCTAGCGGGGACCGCTTTTTTCACGGACCACATCCGGCGCGGACCGGATATGGTCCGCGAGCAGTCGTCCGGTTGATTTAAGAGCCCGTAAATAAGTTTTTTCGTTGATAGATAATTAGTTATTAGCGGTACTGCATTTTAACAACAACGAAACATCGAACTCTAGTAGCCATTGTGCTGACATGAACTCAGGAAAAAAAAACGTGACGTCTTTTATACTGAAGTGGGTGGAGCATCACCAGGGGTTGCTAGGTGAGGGGCTGGACTCAGGTTGGGGTGGGTTGTCCTGCGGCTTGTGACGTCACAAGCCGCAGGATTTGAAAACGAGACATTTATATCACTGAAAAATAAATATACTTAGAGTAAATAAACCACTGGGTGCATTTTTTTGGTCCTAGGACTGTTTTTTTAAGAAGTACATAACCAAAGTTGAGTAAAAAAAAAAACAGAAAGTGAATTTTGGATCTGTGGTCCCTTTTAAAGAACAAATGAGACAGAATATTATACCTGTTAATTTATTTAATGAGGAAAATGATCCAGTATTACATATTAGTGATGGTAAAAGTATGTGAACCTCTAGATAATCAGTTAATCTGAAGGTGAAATTAGAGTCAGGTGTTTTCAATCAGTGGATGATGATCAGGTGTGAGTGGACACCCTGTTTGATTTAAAGAACAGGATCTATCAAAGTCTGATCTTCACAACATGTTGGTGGAAGTGGATCATGGAGGAACAAAGGAGATTTCTGAGGAGCTCAGAAAAACAGTTGTTGATGCTCATCAGGCTGGAAAAGGTTACAAAACATCTGGAAAGAGTTTGGACTCCACCAATCTACAGTCAGACACATTGGGCCTCATGCACGAACATGTTCGTATTTTTATCCTAAATTTCTCCTACTTTTGTTCGTACGAAGCGTTCGTACGAACATGCCACGTCAGATTCAACAAACTCTTCTATCCTCAGGAAAAGTGTGTAAATGGCTGCGCAAATATGATGAATCCCACCTGTTCTATCAACCTGCGCGTGCACGCGGAGAGGTTATTTACATAATCCCCACCCCTCAAAACACCATATAAGGCTACGTTTCCTGCCTCTGACAGCAGGACGGTCCGTTCATAAAATGACAGCGAAAAATAAAAAGAAGAACTGTACAGGTGCGGAGATTGAAGTTCTGCTCTCCTTGATCGAGAAAAGAAAATCTGTCCTTATTAGCAGCGTCACTCATGGGAGTAAATGACCAACTAAAGCCAAAGAATGTATGTTTATAATAAATGTGGACCTTAAAATATGCACGTCCTGGTGGCTTACTGGGTAAAGCAGTGCGCCGTTAGGTGCTCCTAACCTTATCGAGACCTCGTGGGTTCGATTCCCACAAGGTATGACTATTTTTTTTCCTTCTTTCTTTAGATTATTTATTCATTCCAGATTAAAAAGACTTTATGCTTCATTTCTTGTTGTATTGTAAATAGTTTTCTTGTGTTTTTTAAATCTGGAATGAATTAAAAGGAGAAAAAAAACGTTGTCCCATGTGGGAATTGAACCCATAAGGTTCGGAACTGCGACGCAACGCTCTTCTCATTGAGCTATCTGAGATCTATGACAGCAACAGGAGGAGGTCAACCTAAAGTCTGCGTTACCGAAGTCTGCGTTACCGAGACAAATTAAACTTAAATTAATTCATAATTTAAGTTGGTTTCAGTTTGAGATCTTCATATTAATATTGTAGTGTTAGAAAACGGCATTGATAACAAATTGATTTTAATTTAAATACTTTAATCCGTTAGTCATTATTACATTTAAAATTATAATTCGACTTCAAACAGAACCTATTGTCAAAAACAATTGTGGTGCGTGACTTTTTTAAACTCTAAATATTTTCTAAATAACGAAATATGAAGTTATTAGTGGAGAAATTCCGTCTGGATGACAGCAGACCGACTGCTCGTAAAATATACGACAGGTCCGGACCACTCGTAAATTTTGTTCGTATCTGAAAAAAATCGTAGGATACGAAAACATTGTTGAATGCCACAAATGATCCTAAATCACTCGTACACACAGTTTAAGAACAAATCTGTGCGTATGAACGGTTCGTGCATGAGGCCCATTGTGGACAAATGGAGGAAGTTCAAGACCATTGTAGGTCCACCACTCTCCAGGGTAACTTGTAACAACTGAAGGTCTCTCTCACACTGACTGATGTTGATGTTCATGAGTCCACCATCAGGAGACACTGAACAACAATGGTGTCATGGCAGGTTGAAGGAGAAAGACACTGCTCTCCAGAAACAACATGGCTGCTCGTCTGCAGTTTGATAAAGATCACGTGGACAAACCAGAAGACTGTTGGAAGAATGTTTTGTGGACGATGAGACCAAAATAAACTTTTTGGTTTAAATGAAAAGAGTTCTGTTTGGAGAAAGAAAACTCTGCATTCCTGCAGAAGAACCTGGTCCCATATGTGAAACATGGTGGTGGTAGTATCATGGTTTGGGCCTGTTCTGCTGCATCTGGACCAGGACTGCTTGTCATCATTGATGGAACAATGAATTCTAAAGGAAAATGTCAGAACATCTGTCCATGAACTGGATCCAAGAGAAGGTGGGTCATGCAGCAACACAATGGCCCTCATTCACGAAAATGTTTGTATTTTTATCCTAAATTTCTCCTACTTTTGTTCGTACAAAGCGTTCGTACGAACATGCCACGTCAGATTCAACAAACTCTTCTATCCTCAGGAAAAGTGTGTAAATGGGAGCGTAAATATGATGAATCCCACCTGTTCCAACCACCTGCGCGTGCACGCGGAGAGGTCATTTACATAATTCCCACCCCTCAAAACACCATATAAGGCTACGTTTCCTGCCTCGGAGGCAAAACGTGTTCGTGCATAAAATGACAGCGAAAAGTAAAAAAGAAGAACTCTACCGGTGCGGAGATTGAAGTTCTGCTCTCCTTGATCGAGAAAAGTAAATCTGTCCTTATTAGCAGCGTCACTCATGGGAGTAAATGACCAACTAATGCCAAAGAATGTTTGTTTATAATAAATGTGGACCTTAAAATATACACGTGTACTGGTGGCTAACTGGTTAAAACATTGCACTGTTATCGAGATTTCGTGGGTTCGATTCCCACAAGGTATGCCTATTTTTTTTTCCTTCCTTCTTTAGATTATTTATTCATTCCAGATTAAAAAGACTTTATGCTTCATTTCTTGTTGTATTGTAAATAGTTTTCTTGTGTTTTTTAAATCTGGAATGAATTAAAAGGAGAAAAAAGAAAGTCCCATGTGTGACTCGAACCCATAAAGTTCAGCACTGCGACGCAACACTTTACTGATTGAGCTATTTGACAGCTATGACTGCAACAGGAGGAGGTCAAGGAAAAGTCTGCGTTACCGAGACAAATTAAACTTAAATTAATTCATAATTTAAGTTGGTTTCAGTTTGAGATCTTCATATTAATATTGTAGTGTTAGAAAACGGCATTGATAACAAATTGATTTTAATTTAAATACTTTAATCCGTTAGTCATTATTACATTTAAAATTATAATTCGACTTCAAACAGAACCTATTGTCAAAAACAATTGTGGTGCGTGACTTTTTTAAACTCTAAATATTTTCTAAATAACGAAATATGAAGTTATTAGTGGAGAAATTCCGTCTGGATGACAGCAGACTGACGCTCCTAAAATATACGACAGGTCCGGACCACTCGTAAATTTTGTTCGTATCTGAAAAAAATCGTAGGATACGAAAACATTGTTGAATGCCGCAAATGATCCTAAATCACTCGTACGCACAGTTTAAGAACAAATCTGTGCGTACGAACGGTTCGTGAATGAGGGCCATTGACCCTAAACACACAAGATGTTCTACCAAAGAATGTTCCAGAAGAATAAAGTTCATGTTTTGGAATGGACAAGTCAAAGTCCTGATCTTAATCAAATCCAGATGTTGTGGAAGCAGCAGTTAATGTGAGTAAACCACCAAAATCCAGAGTTGAAGATGTTCTGTACAGAGGAATGGAGAAAACTCCTCCAAGGTGATCAGGACTGATCAACACTTACAGAAAAGTTAGTTACAGTTATTACTGCACAGGGGAGGGGGGGATGTCACACCAGGTACTGAAAGCAAAGGTTCACATAATTTTACCATCACAATCACAAAATATGTAATACTGGATCATTTTCCTCAGTAAACGAGAAAGTATAATATTTTGTCTCATTTGTTTAACTGGGTTCTCTTGATCTACTTTTAGGACTTGTGTGAAAATCTGATGATGTTTTAGGTCCTTTCAAACACCTCTGTAAAGTGTTGAGTCAAATCCAACATTTTTATCGCCTTCTATTAACGCTAGTCTTCCATCAGACATCGGGCCAAGTTCAACAACTGATTCACTGGCTGAGTTGTCTTGCTTCAGTTTATAATTGCCCACTATCAACGACAAAAGGACGTTTCTTTGTTTGCTTGTCTGTTGTGTCAGCAAAATATCTCCTGAATTACTGGACAGATTTAAACTAAACGTTCACAGAATATTCACTGGATCAACAACTGATTAAGTTTCAGGGTCAACCCAGAGCTAAGCAACCTTGTCAAACAATGAAAGATATTTAGCTGATATTTGGTGTGGGAGTGTCTGAGACTGATCCCAAACTTATACTCTGAGAACTGATCACGTAAGATGTTTGTTTACAACCTTGTGAGTCCAAAGGACTCTCACTCCTACATATCATCGACCAACCCCACTGCCTTTCTGTTGATCTTTTACTATGTAAAAGCTGATGTCAGTATTATGTTTTCTTTATTGTTTTGTTTAATTTTCACGCATAAAAACTGTAAAATATGAAATAAATATAAGTACCGTAATTTCTGGAATACAAGCAGATACTTTTTCCACACGCTTTGAACCCTGCAGCTTATACAATGCTGCAGCTAATTTATGGATTGTTTTCTTTTTTTAACGGGCTAACAAGCTTCATGCCATCAACACATTTAGCCTCGTCACATCCGGGCGCTCACAGAGCTGCACAATACACGTCTCTTAAAGTTCTGCCTGTCCCCAAAACAATCATGTTTTTCTGAATTTGGCTCCCCGACTGGCCTTGACAGACCATCTACAGGTAGTCCCCGACTTACGAGCGCTCTGACTTACGAGGTCCCGGACTTACGAGCATGCATCTCATTAAAAAAAAAAAAAAAAAATTTTTTTTTTTTTTTACTTTTTTATTTTTATTTTTATAAATGAATACATGTACAGTACTGGACAGTCACCAAGCACTTAGTCTATCCTAACACAGTTTTTAAAGATGAAGGAATAAGTTGAATTGTCTCCCTTTCACATAAAGGGAGCAAGCTCCCTATGGAGCCTGCAGGGAGGAGGGAGACAATTCAACTGATTCCTTCATCTTTAAAAACTGTGTTAGGATAGGCTAAGTGCTTGGTGACTGTACAGTACTGTACATTTATCTATTAATAAATAAAAAACAATAAAAAATAAAAATACTGTATATACTGTATATTTTTAATAAATAGATAAATGTACAGTACTGTACAGTCACCAAGCACTTAGCCTATCCTAACACAGTTTTTAAAGATGAAGGAATCAGTTGAATTGTCTCCCTCCTCCCTGCAGGCTCCATAGGGAGCTTGCTCCCTTTATGTGAAAGGGAGACAATTCAACTTATTCCTTCATCTTTAAAAACTGTGTTAGGATAGGCTAAGTGCTTGGTGACTGTCCAGTACTGTACATGTATTCATTTATAAAAAAATAAAAATAAAGTAAAAAAAAAAGTTCCTACTTACAAATTTTTGACTTCCGAGCGCCCCCTAGTGACGGAACTCGCTCGTAAGTCGGGGACTACCTGTACTGTAAAAATCTGTCTATAACACGCAGTTTTTTTACTCATTTGAATGTCCTGCGTGTTATACACCGAAGCGTGTTATTTATGGATTTTTTCCCATGTTTTTAGACCCATTTTTGGCTCTATCGCTGTTTTTCATTTTGGGCAAAAAATGGTGCAGTACCACTTTTGTCCGCTAGGGGGCCACTTCCAGACCGTTTCTAGCTCATGTGTCCGAAAAAAGCCTCCTCTGGTCGGACTGACTCTGTCGCTGCCCGCCTCCTGCTCTGGATGTAGCTACATTAGCTGTGTTGTTAGCCGTTTTTTTAGCAAGATAACTCATAAACCACACCGCGGACTTTCTTGAAACTTACAGAGCGTAATTATTTGGTGGTCATTTACCAAATGAACGATTCTGTTCATAACTTTTATGGACAGAATTTCTAGGCGCAGCCAAGGTGTTGAGAGGATCCGTTTTGGTGGCCTTAGAATCGCTTCTCTGTTTTTTGCAGATGATGTGGTCCTATTGGCTTCATCAGTTCGTGATCTACAGCTTTCGCTGGAGCGGTTTGCAGCCGAGTGTGATGCGGCCGGGATGAGGATCAGTTCCTCCAAATCCGAGGCCATGGTCTTGAGCCGGAAAAGGGTAGCATGCCCTCTCCGGGTCGGGGATGAGGTCCTGCCCCAAGTGGAGGAGTTTAAGTATCTCGGGGTCTTGTTCACGAATGAGGGAAAACTGGAGCGTGAGATCGATAGGCGGATAGGTGCAGCATCCGCAGTGAAGCGGGCGCTGTACCGGTCTGTCGTGGTGAAGAGAGAGCTGAGTCGAAAGGCAAAGCTCTCAATTTACCGATCGATCTACGTTCCCACCCTCATCTATGGTCATGAGCTTTGGGTTGTGACCGAAAGAACGAGATCTCGGATACAAGCGGCTGAAATGAGTTTTCTCCGCAGGGTGGCTGGACTCTCCCTTAGAGATAGGGTGAGAAGCTCAGTCATCCGGGAGGGACTCGGAGTAGAGCCGCTGCTTCTCCACATCGAGAGGAGCCAGTTGAGGTGGCTCGGGCATCTGGTTAGGATGCCTCCTGGACGCCTCCCTGGTGAGGTGTTCCGGGCATGTCCCACCGGGAGGAGACCCAGAGGAAGACCCAGGACACGCTGGAGGGACTATGTTTCTCGGCTGGCCTGGGAACGCCTTGGGATTCCCCCAGAGGAGCTGCTCCAAGTGGCTGGGGAGAGGGAAGTCTGGGCCTCCCTACTTAGGCTGCTACCCCCGCGACCCGACCCCGGATAAGCGGACGAAAATGGATGGATGGATGGATAGAAGATGTTTACAGCAAAAAAAAATTTGCTCTTTTAGCTGTTAGCAGATAGCTAACGTGAACAGATACTAGTGCTGGGCGATATGACGATATATATCGTTGGGACGATAGAAACGTGTCTATCGTGCTACTGTAGGATATTTAGGGGGTCAGTATTAAACTAACACCCTTTACCTTAATTATTTACTTATTCAGATTGAAAAGTATTTCACGGATTCTTTTCTTTTTCAGTTTACCCAATATTTATGTGATCAGTTATGATGGACAAATAAACCATGAAGTGACCATGAGACGTTGATTTTAGTTGGTATGCCAGAAGACACTACCTTTTATTTAAAATAAATCAACTAAAATTAACACCATTACACTTGATTGACTGATTTCAATTCTTGCAATTTAACACGTCAGCAAACTTGATTGTAACACAACAGACATCAGTAATGAGTTGACATATTACTTTTTATCTGTGGCTCTTAGCTTAATGTAGTTTCCAGCTTAGAATGAAATAAGAAGAGGTTTAAGAGGAATAAAAGAGGTTGGAGAGATTTTAAGAGGAAGTTATCTATTTTGAGTTTAACCAGAACTGACACTTCCCCGTACGAAAACCAGCTCGACTTCACAGCACGATCCAGGAAACATCAGCAACTCTGTACCTGTTGACGTTCGTCTCTGGTGTTAGGGTTGCAGAAGCAATCTGAGCTTCACAGGTTCTGGGCCCGTGGAGTCCGGTGTACCTCGGTGTGTTCATGGATTCACGTGTCGTGACGCCTGCCTTCTTCGTCAAAGACAGTGGCACGTCCTGGTCAGTTTTCAAAATAAAGCGTTCCTCAAGAAAGTTCATTAAGAACTAAAGAGCTTTTGCTCTGTGAACTTCATGGAGTCATCCATGAGTTTCAGCTGATAAGTCAGTATTTGGCTCTTGACCAAACTTAATCAGCTAACAAGACAGAGAGCTTTCAGGTCTCGCTGTCTTTTTCACTCTGAAGCGTTCCGGGAAGCAAAACGCTTTTACTAAAAATGTTGAGACCAGAAAAATTCAGTCTTCTCATTGGTTGTGGCCAAGAGGAGACAGTGATAACGTGAAGCTTTAGACTTCGAGGTCAACAGAGTTTGTTTAGAAAACAAAGTGGACTGTTTTAGGAAAGGTGTCTGAAAGTGAAGACATACAGACGCTCATGAGAGTTTTAGCTGTTTCTCATCTTAAAACAAAACTGAACAAGTCAGTTTGATATCATTCAACTCTGACACTTATTAGACACTTTCATTTGCAGAAGTGACACAATAATGCTTCACATTAAAGAATAACACAGCATATAACATATGTGATTATAAAACATATTGTAAAGATACAACATTGCTCATGAATAACATAGGTGATGCTCTGATTATATTTGTATCGGAACAAAATCAAAGATAGAAATAGTCTCTTTGTGAGTGAATCTGTCCTTTGATTCAAACTAATAAAATAAATTGTGTTAAATGTCTGTTTACTGTAAGGTCAGTAAAGGTCATCACTGGACCTCGTCATGTCCACTACTGTACAATACTTTCCTTCTATCGTCTCTATCGTGATAAATAAGAATAAAAAAATAACTGTCGCAAAGAAGCTTCATATTGTGGTTTTGCGACATGACGGCGCTGCTTTATGTTTGACGCACGTGCGGGTTTGCGACACATGCTTTACGTTGTTAAACTCGAGAGCAACGGAGACGCAGGGGCATGAAGTAGCATCTCAGCCGGTGTCACAACAAGGAGAAACAGCTGCACAGGCAGCCCAAGAAGAAGAACTTTTACCAAAAAGAGGGGGAACGTCTGTTATTTGGGTACATTTTGGATTCAAGAAGTCTGACACGGAGCAGAAAACGGTAAGCTGCAAACTTTGTCACAACGCCGTTCCCTCGCCCGACGCCAACACAACCAAACCACAACACAAACCAAATACAAAACTAATTGTGGTATATTGTGATATATCGTTATCGTGATGTAAAAAAAGTCCATATCGTGATATATGATTTTTTCCATATCGCCCAGCACTAACAGATACCTACTGTTTAGATAAACAGCTCTTAAACCACTCAAGATATTTTTTAGGCTTACAGAGTGTAATTATATGGGTTTAATTTACAAGCTGTTGACTGTATAAGACATTTGAGATAAAATTCGATTTATTTATAATTTATTTTAGTAGCGCACGAGACGTGTTTTGGAAGAAGTCAAACCGAAACAATTTAAATTCAGCAGATTTGACCATTTCGTGAATTGATTAAGGAACGGTTAAGCTCAGGAACCCTTGTGCTATAATGTCAGCTAAGAAATATATTTTTTCTCAGCAAAGAAATAATAGTTTTTACCGTGTTTTGTTGTAAATTCCTTCGTGCCGGCTCGCTTCTGTGGCAGCCATTTTAAGCAGGGCAAATGAGGCGCTGACGCGTCGCGTAGCGGTGACGCATAATAGATGCGCGTTATACAACGAAGCGTGTTATTTACAGACTTTTCCAATATATTGACAATAATTGGACAAAGCGTGTTATACACAGGAGCGTGTTAAACTCAGACGAATACGGTAATCTTAATTAGCCTGGAAGCTCTGTCTGCCCCCCCCCCAACTGAGGAAGTCTATGGACCAATCAGAGGGGCCTGGCTGAATCTGTCATCATTTCAGAACTCTTTGGATTCGTCCCTGGTCGTCCTCGACCCCCCCCCCCCCAAGTGTGTATGGATCTCTCCAGAGGGAATGTGAACTTAGGGATTTTATCTGAACTCGGCAGTGTCTGGTGTCTGTGTGTCGTCTCTACACATGCTCACCACCCCTGCGTCCCCCCCGCAGAGTGTCAGCATTATTATGAGCTTGTGTACAAGATTTTTATTTATTTACATGTTTAGCCTTTAGCTAAAGATTAAGAACGTGTTAGGATTTATTTTGTCTTCAAACCCCATGTTGTCTTTTTCACCACTTTTTATTGTCTGTCCGAACAGGTCTCACTTGTAAACGAGTCTTTGAGGCTCAAAGTGATTTATCTGTTTAAATAAAGCTTGACTGACTGAATGAATGAATATATGTACAAATTATTATTATTTTGTGGGTACAGCTTATAATCGAGTGTGCTCTATAGTCTTGAAATTACGGTAATAAAAACCTTTGGCATGCAAGGTGAAAAGCAATATGCAGCTCTTTTCAGAGTTCTTTCATTTATAATCTACATTTATTTTACTTTTTTACAAACTCCAAAGCCCTTGATGACATAAGCCTACACTGTGTGACTTTTCGTTTAACTAAAGTACCACAACAGGTACAACAGGACAAAAAAGTTAATTCTCACTCTCACTCTTAACTTTGTGCACCCCATCGTGCTCACTACACCTCCCTGATGTTTCCACTCACTTCTCATCCCTGCTGGCAGCTCAAACAAAGCTCTGCAGTAACAACAAACATTAATTTTAAAGGCCTCTAAGGCTTTTAGGTTTATTTGTGTTGATGGGCAGACTGACTGAAATCAAACCGTAAACTGATTGAGGTTTCGATCCTGACTCACCTCCGTGGTCCAACAGGCCGAGGTCTTTGTGATAGAGCAGCAGAGTTTTCACGTCGTCACACTGAGACACAGACAGCACACACTCCTCCAGGACGCAGGAGACGTCAAACACCGAGGCAACCTGAGACCATCCAAAACAAACACAAAGAGTGAAGTCAAAAAAATAAAGATATTAAGTTTGTAACATTAAAGAACTTTTTTTCCACCTACCTGATGGAACGTTTGAACAGGAAGGAAGTTTTCCAGCCTGTTCAAGAAGTGCCACATCAACTCCTGAAGGTCGTCATCGTACACAGACCCAAACTTTGAACTGAAAATGTTCTTAGAGAAAAAACACAATTTAGTCAGTGAGGAGACAAGACAGAAAAAACTAGAACTAAAGAGTTGGAAAGATATTTTATTATGCTCTTAATGCTCTGATAAGACTGTAATAAGAAGGGACTAGAACTGACCTGAAAGAAATGTTCCCTCTCGTCAGGATTTTTCAACAAGTTCTTCACAAACTCCACAAAGTTTGAGCTCGTTAGCTCCGCCTCTGCACCGCCAGCCTGGAAGACGTGATGCATTTCACTCCACAGCATCAGAAACAAGAAAACTAAACCCACAAGTGTCATAAAAACATTTAATTAAACACGTTTAATAGTAACAACAACAAAAAAAAGATTTAAAATCACCTCCAGGAGCCACGAATCAATGAGCTCCTGCATCCGGTCCAGGTGAGGCCGAACGAGTTCAAACTCAGAGGGAGGTTCGAGTTGGCACAAGTGCAGGATCAGCTAAAGAACCAAAGGTTTTTGAATTATCTATAAAGTATAATACAGGGAATATTTTTAAAGATCCACTGACATGATTTTTCTACTATTCATCAAATTGCTCAAAATATATATATTTTATCATTTAAATATGTTAGTTTTTGCAAACAAAATGATAAATCACTTTAATTTTGCTTTAAAAGTGATTTTGAACTTCAAGCCGTGTTTAATCATGGGAAATCCGATTACACACGAACGCACCATCTGTGACGTAGTGTGCAGAGTGAGAGGCAGAGCTCTGGGCTTGTCACAGTGCGCGGGTATGAGCAGCTCCACATGAAGGTAAGTCTGATACAGCATCAGACCTAAATTAGATCCTGTTGTTTCTTGTTCCATCACCCAAACTATTTTCTGCTTCCCAAAATGAAGACAAATAACTCAAATCTTCACATAGATTGATAAATTCGTCGGGTTTTAAATTGTCCGCTATTAAAGAGACCAGAGCCCTCTGCCTCTCACTACGTCACAGATGGTGCGTTCGCGTGTAATCGGATTTCCCATGATTAAACACGGCTTGAAGTTCAAAATCACTTTTAAAGCAAAATTAAAGTGATTTATCATTTTGTTTGCAAAAACAAACATATTTAAATGATAATATATATATATATATATATATATATATTGAGCAATTTGATGAATAGTAGAAAAATCATGTCAGTGGACCTTTAAACTAACTCAATTATTAGTAACAATAGGTGTCAAAGTGATGCAGAAATGGAGTCATGACTTTTAGGCTGGACTTCTCTGTAGCCGTCGTGTTTTTCTGTATGAACAGAAACGTCAAACACATTCACTTGTTTTACGGCAAAAGCTTGTGAGAAGAAAACATCAACACTCACATATTTCTCAATAGTGTAACCCAGTAACAACAAAAAGGACAGGTCTGTGATAATAAACAATAAAATGGTAAGTTTAGTTTCCAAAGCTAGTTTCCATTTGAGAAGGTAAAGAAACAAAAACATTTTTTTTGTGGTTAAAGAAACTTAAGGTGATTGATAATTTACACTCACTGACAGAAAAAGCACTCAGCAGCACCCAGACAGAGCAGAGAAATACAGTACAACAAAACAGCACGGTCATGTGACTGCATGTACCACAGGGCTTCATTTGTGAACTGAGCGATGCCAGAACGCAAAGTGTGTGTGCGAGCAGAGGAGGAGGGAGGGGAAGTGGATGGAGCTTGTACATCCTCCTCCCCCTTTAATGTTTTAATAAAGTAGATGCTATTTCCTGCATTTTGGTGCAGCCTATTCTAACGGGTTGTTAAAAATCTAATAAGTTTACCTACATTTGTAAACACATGATTAAATTACTATTTTAGAGCAACAACAGGTTGTGTGTGAAT
>JBBPBX010030241.1:18355-35317 GCA_038048925.1 Garcialebias charrua
AGTCGAACACTTCTCTGTTGAATTCTTTCCTGCGTTGTTGCTCCTGCTGCTCCAACCTCAATCACCACTGCCTTCTCTGTGGTCCAACCAGGACAATCATCCATCCATTTATTTTATGAAAGTAACTTGGACTGCCTTGTTGACATTTTGATCACTGTTATTTTGACACATTAGTGCAGTTATTTTGAAACGTGATTAATGTGAATAATGTACTGTATTTTCCAGCCTATAAGTCGCACCTTTTTGCCTAATTTGCATGCCCTGCAACTTATAGGTCAAAGCGACATATTTATGGATTTTTCCCCATATTTTTAGACCAATTCTTGGCTGAGATATGACCGTTTCCATTCATTCTGACAAAAAAATGGAGCAGTACCACTTTCGGCCGCTAGGGTCCACCGGCTGTTCCCAGCTCATGTGTCCGACGGCAGCCTCCTCTGCTTGGACTCACGCTAGCCCCTTTCATAAGACGCATCAGTCCGGCTCTGATGCGTGTTCAGACCTCCAACGAGCATTCAGAAAACACACAAACGCGGTTTGGCGAATTAATTTGACTCGCCTCTGATGCGCCTTTGATCCGCAAGCAGAGGTAGTGTTAAGCCCGGTTCTGTCGATTTGTGAAAGGTCTCGGGCTGCTGCGGCTTCAAACTGATTTGAATAATGACGTACTCTCCCGGTGCACACTGTCGCGCTGTATTTAAATGTGTAAACAAGAACATGACATTTGTATTTTGCTTGCGCATCACTCGCTATTCTTCGCCGAATCTTTTTCTTTTTTTATTGATCATCACGGAAATGGCTAATTGGGGTGATGCCGAGACCTGTGTACTCCTGTCTCTGCGCACAGAGGAGGAAATTAATAAGGGACTTACCGGTGTAGGATGGGGCCCTTCTGGAGCGGATTGATTATCTTTGTTATCTTTTAAACATGCTCCATCGTTACTCCACACCGTTTCTCAACCCTCCGTAGTGGGAGTGACACGGCCGCGGTCCAGAACGTCAACACCCAGCAAGCCGGAAGAAGACATGTACTGTTTCCGCCTTGTACTTTCAAAATAAAAATACGGTTCGATTAATTTAGCGCTCTGAGCTTATGTAGGATAGCTATTTTTGCGTATAAGAGTAACGACAAAGAAACATAACACATGTTGTATATGTAACGTTTATGTAGCGTTTGCATCATTCATATTTTCTGAAGAAATCACAACGTGTGTTTACTTTATTTTGAAACAAAGGCGCTTAGTTTCCGGTAACTCCACAGCTTCAGTGTGTGGGATCCATAGACATAATAATAAGCGGATTGATGCGAGAGCAAATAAAAAAAAATTTAAAAAAGGCATTCCGAGAAGCACAATGATGTTCGCTAGCGTCGCCATGTTTGTTTACATACACCTCTGCGGTCCCACATTAAACACACCACGTCCTCTGAGCTGCACATTTTCACCACGCCTCTTTTCAACCCGTGCTGACAATTGTTTTGTGAATGCTCCATTGAGGGCGGGCCGTGGCCGGATTCAACTTTGTTTTATGAATGACCCGATGGGGATTAAAGCCGGACTGGTCTGTGCGGGAATTGCGCGGCTCTGACTTATGAAAGGGGCTTCTGTCGCAGCACGGCCTCCTGCTCTCTGGAGGTCTGAACTACAAGCCGTGTTTCCATCAAGGTTTCTTGATGCGCATTTTGAAGCATCGCATCAGAAAAGCTGAATGAAAATTTGAGTTAACTTCCTCTAATGCGCTCAAAAGTTGATACGCTCGCTTGAGGTGGTTTTTGGGGGTTTCGAAACAGAGCTGATGCGCAAAACGACAGATGGAAACAGATTTGCCGGCTCAGTTCTGCCGTAGCGAACATTCACGTCATGTGACTGATCAGCTGTTTCAGCTCCGGACAACATGTAACATCGCTAAAACTAGTTGGCATGACAGAATAAATACAACTTGCCCGATAGCAACACATTCCTGAAATATTCTCTCCATTTTGACGAGATGTGTGGTCGGGTTCTGTTTTCAACCGCTACTTCCTGTTTACTGTAGACATGGGTAACGCTGACGTCTGACGTAATGACGCTGTGCGTGGCCTGGTAGATGCGATTCAAGCAGGTTGATGGAAACACTTCTGATTCACATTAATTTGTATTTACATTTTTGCGAGATTTCAAAAATTAGCTCAAAATTCGAAATGAAAATAGATGGAAACACGGTTACTGTTACCTCAGTGTTTGACTGTTAGCAAAACAGCTCAAGAACAACACGACAGATTTTGATGAAACTTACAGAAAGTGATCACTGGATGGACATTTACAACTGATTAGCTGCAAGAGATGTTTGAGCTAAAATTCAATTTATTCATAATGTATTTTCGCAGCGCGCGCACACTTTTGGAATACCGTCAAAGCAAAACAATTTAAATCCAGCTGATTTGAACATTATGCTAATTTTTAAAGGAAAAGTTAAGCTCAGAAACACTTTTGCTATAATGTCAGCAAACATATATATTTTTTACGGTGTATATCTTGTTAAATTTTAAAGAAATGAAGCGTATCCGCTCGCTGCGTGTGCACGCTTCGTAGCACCGACGTAGCTAAACTATTTTTTTATTCAGCTGATTTGACCGGCACGTGCATTTATTAAGGAAATGTTCAGCTCAGACACATCTTTGCTATAATTTTCAGCAAACAAATAATTGTTCTTAAGTGTTAATCTTGTTAACGCCCTACCATGCACGCTCCTGTGGCCATGTCACCGCTGACGCGTAACATACGCGACGCGTCAGTGGTGACGCATAATAGATACGACTTATGGGGCGATGCGACATACAGTATTTATGGATTTTTCCACTTTATTGGACATACCTGTAATTGGACTGATGCAACTTATAGGGCGGTGCGACTTATCGGCCGGAAAATACGGTACATCAAATATTTCTCTTGTTGGTATTTTTTTTTTTTTACTGTAGCTAAGCTTGTTTATTTATTATGCGTGAAACGTGCGTGAGTTCACATCAGCAGTTGTGTGCGCTCAGAGCTGTCTGGAGACGCTGCTGTGCGTAAGCTCTGCTCTGAGCAGAACAAAACCCCAGGAGCAGTCTAGATAAATATCTAACAGTATGGCAAGCCAAGTGGCCTGTTACTAGACACTTTTACCACATGTCTGGCTATTAATGAGCCACTTGGATTGACAAAAAGATGAAGACACTTCATCCTCACGAGACATGGCGTCTCTGCTGGGCAAGTTCATGGGTTTAAAAAACCGTCTGAAAACTCACCTCTACTCATTGGCCTTCAACCCAACTGAGACTTGATTTTACTTCTTTTTTTTTTTAATTGATTTTACCTGTTTCACTTGTCATTTTATAGTATTTTAAATTGAGTTTTTAGTTCACTGTGTGTTAGTTTTGTAGCTCTGTTTTTATACTTTCTTTTATCTTGTTTGTATCTGATGTTCAGCACTTTGTTTCAGCTGTGGCTGTGTTAAAGCACTTTATAAATAAAGATGATGATGATGATGATGATGATGATGATGATGATGATGATGATGATGATGATGATGATGATGATGATGATGCTCTCTTTGCATTTTTAATAAATAATAAAAATAAAAATGGGCAACAACTTTGGACTTTTAGGGGCGGAGATTTGAGTTGCTCAGTTGCCGGAACGCACCGGGTCAAAATGAGAGAGTTCCTGGACGTTGCTCCAGCAGGAGGATCTGGCTCAAATAAAGCCTTGTAATAGCAGATAAAACTGATAACAGAGTGGGCAGTATGAGCTGTGTTGTCAGCAGGGGGTGGGGGCTAAGCTACCCTTCAGGCCCAGTTCAGGACCGAGGTGTGTTCCTGCTGCTTCTGAAGGGACCGAGATCCTCTGTGTTGCAGAGCGAGGAAGGCCGACACGTGGAAAGTAAGCCGGGGCTTAGGGCTGGGTGAACTAAATTATCTAAAACCATTGCAATATTTTACCGAGTTAAAGATTTATTAAATGATAAGGCACTTTATTTGTTGTATAATACATTATTTGTGCCACACTTAATTTATGGTGTTAACGTCTGGGGTACAGCGTGTAAATCAATTACAATGCCTATTTTTATATTACAGAAGAGAGTTATTAGAATTATTACCAGAAAGTATTTCCATCATCCATCAAGCATTTTGTTTTATCAAATGAAACTGCTGAAGTTTTATGATTTAGTTGATTATAATATTTTGTTAGTTTTGTACAAAGCACAAAATAATGCACTTCCTTCAAATATTCAAAAATATTTTGTCAGAAGAACGAGCAGTTATAATCTTAAGGGGGTGAATCTTTTTGTTAACTGCACTAAAACGATAGATATACGGAAGGATCTGTGTTAGGATATTCCCGGAAATGGACCGCAATGATCCTTAAAAAATCCCAAAATCTGGATACTTATCTTCGGCAGATCCAAAATAAATGTGGCTGTTATTTGTCAAGGGCCTGCCAAAGATAAGTATCTGGATTTTGGGATCTTGGGATTTTTTAAGGATCATTGCGGTCCATTTCCGGGAATATCCGAAAGGATACGGAGATATACTACATCAGATCTTACCGTATATCTATGGTTTTAGTGCAGTACTGGCTGCTTTCAAAAGACTGATTAAGCTTAATCGGTTAAAATGATACATTTGACTACTGTATATTGGAATTTAACTGTTGTATGTGATGCGGAAGGTATAAAAAAATATATAAAAAATAAAAAATAATAATTTTAGTTGTTCTTTTCTTGTAAATCAAGTGAGTTGGTTGTATGAAGAGTTTATTGTAGGTTGAAACCAAGTTATGAAAATCAAAAGAGTTGGTTATATGAATTGTTTATTGGAGTATAAGGGGCAGAAAAAATAAGATTTTTTCTTCTTCTGCCGCCTTTCATTTTGTCTGTTTTTTATTTTCTTCAAAAGTATGTATTATTGTTGTGTGTTTTTATAAAATGAATAAATAAATAAATCAAATCAAATCAAATATGGGCCAAAATTACTATCTCAATATTTTAAGGTAAATGGCAATATATGATATATATCTCAATATATTTTTCTTTCCACAAAGTAGAAACAAAAATATATTTCTGAGTCAAAGCTTTGTCCCAGTTGTCACACAGGCACCGTGATTAACAACAGCTGTAACTCTACAAAACAAATGTCTCAAAAATAAAAAAGTAATCCTCCATAACAAAACAAAAAACACAGCTGTGCACTTAAAATGTAAACAGAAAACAATCAGAGCAAACATCATGAAAGACTGACTCGCTCTTTAAAAAGTCTGATTCTAATGAAGTAAATTCATTTAACCTTTTAACCATTTAACGTCTAAATTCATTTAACCTTTATTACCCTAAAGTTAGAAAGCCCACAGTGCTGTGTAGTTGGCTTGTTTACTGAGCTCGGTTCTGTCTAGTTACAGCTCGTTTATTCCTGAATTTAAAAGTTCCTATGCTCTTGAATGCACCACTCTGTGTAATCAAAGTTTTGAGCTGCGTGTCAGTCTGAGTTTTTTCCTCTCCCGATACAAGACGAGCCTTGCAGCTTTGTTGAAGCAGCCACCGTCATGTTTCAAACCTGATCAGGAATTTAAAGTGGTTCTCCCTGTGAGTCAACAAAGACCTATCTGCATATTTATAATTCATGCAGAGTATAAGACCATATTGTTTAATATCGATATACTGGAGTCTCATTTTATATCACGTTTTAAATCTAGATATTTTTTAAAATATCGATATATCGCCCAGCCCTACCGGGGTTCAGCAATAAACTGATTACATCAGTGTTAATGGGCTGGTTGTGGATTAAACCACTGATTTATTGTTGATGCTGACGCTCAGCAGCCTTTTAGTAAGTTTTAAAAAATAGTTCACCACAAAGAGGATCACGGGGCGGCCGTGGTGTAGTGGTAATGGCAGTCGTCTCCCGATCGGAAGGTTGGAGGTTCGAATCCCAGTTCCCCACACCATGTGTCGTTGTGTCCCTGGGCAAGACACTTAACCCCAAGTTGCTCCTGGTAGGACTGGATGGCGCCTTGCATGGCAGACTACCGCTACCGGTGTATGAATGTGTGTATGAATGGGTGGATGGCTGGTATTGTAAAGCGCTTTGGGGCCCCTCATAGGGGGCTGGAAAGCGCTATATAAATAAACTCCATTTACCATTACTAAAGTGAGTTACCTCTTGATGTTTATTAAATGAGCCGAGGCAGACACGTCTGACGCGGACGCATCACGACGACTCAGCCGAGGTCCCTCCATGCCTTTTAAAGTTCCACTCTGTCCGCTTCATTTCTGAAAGCTTCATCTGTGATTTATGAACCGCCAGAGAGCACTGTCTGCGCTGCGGGACCATTTGATGCAAGAGCTTTTCAACATCGGACCAGTGTCACGACTGTGGGAGGAAATAACTATTTCAATTTGTTGGTAGCTATCCAATTTTTCTTTAAATATTTTAAAGCTACTACAACCATTTATCTGAAACAGTTCCAATTTGAATTCGTCCATTTTAACAAGACTTCCCGCCTCATTCTTTAACTGGACGCCCCACAGGCCGGCCAATATTTACACGATCCAACATGAGCCCCATCAAACTCCACCAAGTGCTGGTGATTCTATCTAATGTGTCTACAAGTCTGCTGATGTTCACTCACTATTTTGGCTGAGTGTCAGACATGTGTGCAACTACCTGATAACACCAATAATCCACTAATCATGCCCCATTTGGACCTTTCTGGTGATTGTTTTAAACATGTCAGCCTTTTATCTGTTTTAACTGTGCTCTATAAATAAAGATGACTTGACTTTTATAAATAAGCATTTTAAAATTTCTTGTTGACACTAGGGCTGAACAATTAATTTCATTTGCAATAATATCGCAATATGATGAGATTTTCTAATCGCAAAGGCTGCAATTTGACTGGTCACATGACACAAATCTTTATCATCACTTAAAAAAAACACCACAAAGACATTGACGATGGTTGCATAGCTAGAATGACAACAACCAGTGCTTCAACTTCAAGTAAGCAAAGTATCAGCCGACAGAGATCACTGACCGAACTGTTTGAACTTCAAACAGTAAATTTTTTTATATCTAATTTTTTATATTTATTTATTAACTGTCATGTGAAGTTCAGACAGTAGTTGGGAAGTTCACTTAACATGTTTACTATTATGTTTATGAAAGAAGAAAAAATATAAATGATGAAAAGGCATAGATTTGTTTGCTTTATTGTAATCTCTGCTTTAAATAAATCTGACATTGTTTATTATAAAACAGATTGATTTATTGCTTCTGTTTGTTGAAAAATATTCAAGATGTTTAAAGAAAAATCGCGTTTTAAATCGCAATTGCAATTTATAGAAAAAAAATTGCAATTAGATTATTTTCCAAAATCGTTCAGCCCTAGTTGACACATTACGTCCAAAGTGGACCGTTTGTTCTGGGTGCTGAACCTTTTATTGTTACTAAGTGGACATATTTACACAACTAACTATTCTAAAATATTCCTCTCTTGCCCTAATTGTCAAAACAGTTTTTCCAGGAATGATTTGTCACTTTCCATTTGTGCAGCTGGCTGTTTATGAACGAAGTGTCGGTGCAAACATTTCTTCAAAGTTCCTGTTATAGCTGCAGCTGTCTGTGTGAACGACCCCCCTCACGACAATAAAGAGTTAACACTGTATGGTAACACGTCAAGAAACAAACCCACTCGTGCTCGGAGACCCAGAGTGAGTTGGGCTCTCTGGCTCCTGGTGAGCAGCTCGGGGACGATGTCTGTAACCATGGAAACAAACTCCTCAAGCATCCCATAATCAGCCACCACTTTCTGCTGGACGGTTTGCCAGACCGCTGCGGAGACGAGTCGGACTGGGGAGACGAGGAGCCGCAGAGCAGAAAGAGGAAGAGCTGCACCTGGGTGGGAACATTAACATTAGATTTCTGTTGTTTCTCAAGATAATACACAAACAAACAAACAAACAAACAAACAAACACAGCTTCTCTTTTATTTACTTTCAGGCACAAGTCAAAATGAGGTCATATTAAACTGATTCCCATCATATTCTTCTTTAATACACCAGTGAAGCAACTATGGCTCTTGTTTAAAGACAATGTCCACTAAAGTTTCAGCTTCTTGCAGATTTAACATCTAGTAAACAAACTAATCACTTTAAAACCAAGTGTGGTCAATTATGATGAAAGTTATTTATGACTCATAAACCACAGCCAGTTCAAGAAGACCATATACAGGGGGTCCCCGACTTACGAGCGAGTTCCGTTACTACGACTATCTCGTAAGACGAAATCTCGTATGTCAGAACCTGAAACACGTGTCGCTCGTAAGTCCGGATTTTCGGTCGTAAGTCGGAAAATTTATGCTAGCGCTACTACGAACATTCGTTTTTCATCACAAACATTCATACTAGTTCATGAACATGCTCAGAAACTTGTTTTCAAATGGTTAGCTAACACACTTTCATCTAAAAACACATAAAAGTGCTGTATTTTCTGTATGTTCTTTACAAATTTACTGTTTGTTAGTGAGCTCGTAAGTCCAGAACCTCGTAAGAGCGCTCGTAAGTCGGGGACCCCCTGTACTGGTGTCTTCTTTGGGGCAGCTGTGGCTGAGTGGTTAGAGCAGTCATCAAAGTTCATGCTCAATCATCCAGGTATCAAATCCAATAGTCTCGGTCAGGTCGTCATCCTCCAGTGGGACAGATGGGGGTTTGATTCCACCAGCAGTCACATGCTGAAGTGTCCCTGGGCAAGACACTGAACCCCTCATCGCCTCTGATGTGTGTCCCATCAGTGTATGAATGTGATAAAGCTCTGATTTTTTTTTTTTGAGGGTTTTGAAAAGATAGAAATGTGCTATATCTTTTTATTTTATTTTTTTTGCTCCTGCTTCATGGAATATCTTACAAAAAGATCTGAAGCTCTCGACCTTGACTTCTCTAAATGGTTTTCAGAATCTGTTGGAATCCTGGCAAAAATGTGTTGAATAAACATGTCGTGTGTTGATAAAACATATCGTGTGTTGATAAAACATGTAATATGCTTTGTTTTGCTGCAGCTTTTGCACTCATTTCTCTTCTGGATGCCTGCAATACATACTTACGTTGTAATCGGTGGAAATTGATGCAATGTTAATAAAACTCCTTGATTCCTTGATTCCTTGAAAAACCAATGCAGATTTGTTCCTGTCTTTGATTTTATACATATACCTTATAATGTTTTGCTCGTTTTTTGATACTTTGTTTAAAAAAATAATAATAATAATAATCATTTCTTTCTTTTGTTTTTTTCTCTTTTTTGTTTTCTATTGTTTATTGTTTGTTTATTGTTTAAGGAAATTCTATCACTGCTGTTCATTGTTCTTTAGTTTTAGCAGGTCGCTTTCGTAAATGAGCCCATGAGGTTCAAAAAGATTTACCTGACTAAATAAAGGTTGAATGAAAAAGGAAATACATAGACCCTTTAAAACCTTTACGAGTCTACTTTAGCAAACTGTCAACATGAAAATAACCTAAAATTTATAGTTAGATAGTTCCTCACTTTAAAAAAATCTGCGTTTGTCCAGCGAGCTATCTGCCTCCAGTGAAAACAGCGATAAGCTAACGGAGCTAGTTGTTCACTTCAGTGTAATTAAATGAAAATATAAACTTACTGGAGAAATGACAGGAATTTCCTTCTGAAAGAGTCTCTTCCATCCTGGTTTTCTCTCTTGTGCAGCTTCACTCTGGTAGATTTTTGTGTTGCAAACAAAAAGTGTTTTTATTGAAAGAAACTCTTGTTTTCCCTCGTTTCATTTCCCATGTAGCACCGCTCTGTATTGGTCCGACTGGGTTTTCCTTCCGGCGTGGAATCTAGCCACTGTAATGACGTTCCCACAAAACGCAGGCAAAATTAATTAAATTGAAATAAACTAAAATAAATTAAAATCCCCCAACATACAACATTAATTAATCTAATATCACATTGTACTTACTATTTTTTTTAATTAATCGTTAAATTTGAGTACAATAAAAGGTTAAAAACAAAACAAATGGACTTTAATTTGTAACTGAAAACATTTTGCTTCTAGGAGATTTCTCAGATAATAATAATAATAATAATCATTTTATTTAAAAGCGCCCTTCAGGACACCCAAGGACACTTAACAAACACAGTTCAAACATTATCAGTGACAAATTGGAATATAAAATACATAAAGATTATAAAATGCAAAATAATTCAAATACATTTAGTAAAGTTAATGATAAGCTAGTCTAAAGAGATGTGTTTTCAGGGCTGTCTTGAACAGAGAAAGGGAGGTGGTGTTTCGAAGGTCTGGCGGTAGAGCGTTCCAGAGGTGAGGGGCAGAGCAGGTGAAGGCCCTGCTCCCCATGGTGGAGAGGTGGGCAGAGGGTACATGGAGATGTAGCGAAGAGGAGGATCTGAGAGAGCGTGATGGGATGGAGATTTGTAGGAGGTCAGATAGATAAGGAGGGGCTTGTGGATAGATTTGAACGTGAGAAGTAGAATTTTGAAGATGATGCGTGATTTAACCGGGAGCCAGTGGAGCTGCTGCAGGACAGGAGTGATGTGGTTATAGTAGGAGGTTTGAGTGATGATGACACAGGCAGCTGAGTTCAGAAGATATTCACTTAACCAGATGACAGATGATGAGAGGGGGTGAAGGAGAGAAACCATGTTTAAACAGAGGAGTCCCTCCAATCAAGAACCCCATTCATGTGACCAGAGTGGCCCATCAAACGAACCTCCATTGTGAGGGCATCAATCTGCATATGAATCTAACTTCTGAACACCTAAACTTATAACTTTTGTAAGACCCAGTGCTTCAATGTTTATAAAAGCATCTGCATTCAAAACTACAGTATACTGTAAACATTTTGAGATTGTAGTTGATTTAAGGCCGCAGTATTTTGTCTCTGCTCAGACTATTAGCTCGTGAGTCTGATCAGAATTAAACTAGTTCTCCTGTCATTAAAGCTGAGGTCATTCAAAGAGCTAACTCCACTTCTGTAGCGAAGAGTTTCTGCAGACCTCTGCGGTTTGAAGCCGAGAGAGAGGGCCGGAGTGCCTTTATCAAACGTGAGTCTCGTACAGAAAACGACAGATTCCTGAGGGTCGAGCTTTGATGAGCTGCCTGATCATCATGTGGATCCAGAATGGAAACAATTATGCATTTCATGGAAAATAAACATGTCGTGCTTTGTGTTTCGTTAACTTGCAGATTGTTCTTATAATATTCCAACCATGAAAAACAACCGGTAAGAAATCTTGCTCGTCTTTTTCTGTTTAGCTTTTGCAAATGGGCCCAAACGGCTGTATAACCTCACCACCTCTGATCAGAAGAAAAATGTAAGTTTAAAACTGGCGTGAAAGGCTGGATTGATTTAAAAACCTAAAAGAAGAACGTTGGTCTTCCTTTGAAAGCTGTCAGTCCACGAAAAACACATTTTCATCATAAACAAGTTAAGCAGAGCCACAACAAAGACGTTTTCAATCAAGTGTTTATTTGTGATGGCAACGACATGCAAAACCTCTAATATAAAAAAATAAGAACGTTTTAAAAACGAGGCAGCTGCAAAGTGAAAGAAAAGCAGAAATGTCCTGGAAACAGTTTGCTGTCTGGAGCCAACCAGCCTTCTCTGTAGTGTTCAGACTGTTTATTGGAAACCAGCAAGAAAATACAATAAATACACGTGAATCTAAAAGGAGGAGGAGTCTGCGGCGAGACTTTACATACAGCACATGAAGAGTTAATGAAGCTTCAAAATCATGTGAAATGACGGACTGGTGTGTAATTACAGGAGTGGTGGGTTGGCTGCGTACAGAAGGAGCCTCCTCCGCTCTGAGTTTAATCTTCATTTAATTTCTTATAAATGGAGTTAAAAAATGCAGCCAATCACGTTCTGACGTTATCGGAATGAAAATATAACTTCTAACATCCGAGTAGACATTTTTATTATGGAAAGAGAAACTGCAGGAGAGAAACTTTACAAGTTAAAATGCAGAACAGGCAAATCATGAAGAAGAAAATCAAATGAAATTACAATATGTCGGCCATGTTGGTGAGGATTCAACAAGTCTGTCCTCCGTTTGATTCATGAAAAACAAAGCTCCTTTATTTTATTACAAACGCTCGACACCACAACAAGTCCACTTCAGCGTCACGCGCTGCCCAATTACCGGCAGCTCTCCATCCTCAAGTGTGCCCAAGATTCAGAGGGCAAGCTTTTACGTAGAACACCCGCGTTTTGTTCTTTTATACAGAGCAATACAAAAAATGAAGGAAAGATGCGTCAAACAGAAATCCAAGGCCTCGGACGAGAATCTGCAAGTTTTCCTGCTTCGCTGATTCTGGATCCGATGGAGGCACAGCTTTGCTTTCTGTCTCAGGCATCTTCCACCAGGAGGGCAGGAGGGTGAGGCGTCCGATGGTGCTGCTCCTCCCCACCGCTCCGACTCCGCTGGAACTCTCCTCCTTGGCACTTTAGGCTGGCAGGCTCAGCTTCTTCCCTTTCAGAACTGAAAGCAGACGAGCAGAGTTCTGCTGAGTCGTCATAAAGAGAGAAACAGCACGACGCTTTCAAAACAATCCCACAAAGACATGTTGGGTTAAATGTACCGGTAAGTACAGTAAAAACAGGTGTATTATACGCTGTATTTTTGCTCATTTGAATGTCCTGCGTATTAAACACCGAAGAGTATTATTTATGGATTTTTTCCCATATTTTTAGACCCATTTTTCGCTCCGATTCTTCGTTTTTCATTTTTGGCAAAAATGGTGCAGTACCAGTTTCGGCCGCTATACGGGCGCTGTAGGCAGCAGCCAGCAGAGGACTCAGAGAGTGAAGAGGAAGAGGAGGGCCACTTCCAGACGTTTCTAGCTCATGTGTCCGAAAACAGCCTCCTCTGGTCGGACGGACTCTGTCGCTGCCCGCTCCCTGCTCTGGATGTAGCCGTTTTTGTTTGCAAGATACCGTAACTCATAAACCACACCGCAGATTTTTAAATCCAGCTGATTTCACATTTGGTTCAGCTCAGGAGCCCGTGTGCTATAAAGTCAGGTAAGAAATATATATTTTTAAGCGTTTATTTAGCTAAATTTAAAGAAACAAAGCGTCCGGTCCGAGCCACCTGCCTAAAATTCGGCGACATTATTTTTTTTTTTAATCCAGCTGATTTGAACATTTCGTTAAGCTCAGGAGCACGTCTGCTATAAAGTCAGCTAAGAAATATATTTTTCTCGCAAAGAAATAATTGTTTTACCGTGTTTCCTTGTGAAGTTCTTTGTACTCGCTCGCTTCTTTCGCCGCCATTTTAAGCAGGGCAAATGAGGCGCTGACGCGTCGCGTGGTGATGACGCGTATTAAACACCGAAGCGTATTGTGTACAATTTTCTTGTTAATAATTGGACAAAGCGTATTAAACACCGGTGCGTATTTTACAACGGCGAATACGGTAAAAACATGAATTTTTACGCTTCAGTCGAGTTTTACCAGTATTTAGGAGAATGAAGTTAAAAAAATACTTTTTACTCTGAGTTTTGAAGTGAAAACTCAGCGGAGTACACAGCATCTCCACAGCCTGCAGCTTGAAGAGAACTCAAGCGTACAGCAGCTCAGATGAACTCTCTGCACTCTGGAGGTGCTTTAGAGAAAAACTCACGTCCAACATCAGTGAAAGACACTGCCTGGAAGAACTGTATGGTTTGTGTACGGGTCAAAAAGAATGATGGGCCGAAGAAAAGTTTGTTTGCAAAAGATCAGAAAACTCTGGACACATTTTTAAAAAATGACCATCAGTTCAACATGCTGTTAAAAATCTGTAAAACTTTGATAAAACTTGGAACAGCAATTATGCAAAAACATTCAAGACGTCAAAATGCCAGTTCAGTCGTGTAAACTCCAACTTTCAGTGACTTGTTCCTGCGACAAAAATATGTTTGAGCTACCGTTCTCCAGAGAGAGCAGAGTTTTCTCGTGCTCAAATCCCCTTCATCTCCGTTTCCCCCCTCATGGTTTTATTTATTTATTTTATCAGATTTTGTCTGCAGTGTGCTCTGACCAGAAGTCAGATGTGACCACCGAGCGGGGACGCGCTGGTGAGTAACATTTAGTAGCTACACATACATATGTTGTTAAAATGACATTGTGGGAAGGGTTTCTAAATGAGTATAAATACTAAAATAAATATAATGTCGCTACTTTGCAGAATTTCATTCATTGCAGGTGGGGTGGGGATCCGGAACCCAACACCCACAATAAACGAGGGACTACTGTAGTCCTGACTGAGCCCCATGTTCAGGTGTATACTTTATTCATTTATACAACACATAGTTTTTACAGAACAGTAATAAAGATAAATCAGTGCTAGGGCTGGGCGATATGGACCAAAATTAATATCTCGATATATTTTACAAAAATCATGATATACGATATTTATATCAATATTTTTTCTTTCCATAAAGTAATAACAAAAACATATTTGAGTCAAAGTTTTGTCCCATTTGTCACAGCTACATTTATAACAGCTGTTAACTGTACAAAATAAATGCCTAAAAAATAAACTATTTATATATAGTATAGGATATTAAATAGTTTATTTTTTAGACATTTAATTACACATATTAAATAATAATCCTCTTCAACTGTGGGCAGCTGTGGTTGAGAGAATAGAGCAGTCTCCTCCAATGGGAGAGCTGGGGGTTTCAATTCCACCAGCAGTCACATGCTGAAGTGTCACTGAGCAAGACACTGAACCCCTCATTGCCTCCGATGTGTGTCCCATCAGTGTATGAATGTGATAAAGCTCTGATTATTATTTGTACAGATCTAGTAGGTGATGTATGAATGGGTCAATGAGGACACAGGTTGTGTTGTAAAGAACTTTGAGTGTCTTGATAAGATAGAAAGGAGCTGTATAAGTAAAGTCCATTCAGCTGCACCTCCTTCACGTTCGTCAGCGTGTGTGAAGCTGCTGTAGTGAGCCTCCACTTGGAACCTTGAAGCTACAGGTCCGACAGAAATAAACCACGGTTAAGAGTTTATTTAGCCGTGCTGTGTGCGACAGTAATAAATCAGCACTTTATCATCTCGCTGAAGACACGTCCTTAGCGGCTAACAAGATGGCTAACGCTTTAGCTGTCCTGTTAGCTGCTAAGGACCGTATCGTTAGCGATATGATAAACTGCTGCTTTATGAATGTCGCACTTCCTCTCTGTGTTCCTCTAAAAGGCACACAGCACGGCTAAATAAACTCTGATCCGTGGCATGCTAAGAAGGACACAGGTCTGTCGGAGCAGATAGTTTTGCGCACGTTCTGCTAAACTTCTCACTCCTCTTCTGCCCGCCCACATTGGAGAAGCAGGAAGGGGAGGGGGAGTGCAGCTGAGGGCTGTGTTCGAGGAGGGAGAAGGAGGGGGGCCAGTGGGAGAGACGGCAGGATTTCCAAGTATAAAACTACCGTACTTTTCGGCGTATAAGTCGCAGTTTTTTTTTTACTAATTTGCATGTCCTGCGACTTATACGGCAAAACGACATATTTATGGATTTTTTCCCCATATTTTTAGACCAATTTTTGGCTCAGATATGACCGTTTTTCATTTTGGCAAAAAATGGTGCAGTACCACTTTTGTCCGCTAGGGGACACTTCCAGAGAGTCCACCGACCGTTTCCAGCTCATGTGTCCGAAAAAAGCCTCCTCTGCTCGGACTGACTCTGTCGCTGCCCGGCCTCCTGCTCTGGAGGTAACTTCTGTTTGTTAGCTGTTTGTTAGCAAGATAAGTCAAGAACCACAGGACAGATTTTTTTTAAACTTATAGAATGTAATCACTGTATGGACATTTACAACTGAGATGTTTGAGGTTTTTTTTTTAAATCGATCTTTTACCGTAGCATGTTGTTAGCGGTTAGCTACCATAAACAGATACTACGGTATTTAGATAAATAGCTCATAAACCACTCGGCGGATATTTTTTTTAGCTTATAGAGTGTAATTGTATGGGTTTCATTTACAAACTGTTGACCTGTATAAAACATTTGAGATAAATTTCAATTTATTTATAATTTATTTTCGTAGCGCACGCGACCGTTTGGAAGATGTCAAACCGAAACAATTTAAATCCAGCTGTATTGACCATTTCGTGAATTGATTAAGGAACGGTAAAGCTCAGGAACCCTTGTGCTATGTCAGCTATAATTTTTAGCAAACAAATACAGGGTATATGCAGAAATTCCAGAGTTGAATTTAATACCTTTTAATACCTTTTTAATACCATCAAAATATTTTTTAATACCATCACGGCACCGAGCTGTAACCGTAGCGGCAACCTGTTGTACTTCAGTTTAGAGCAACTAATTGTAAAGTGATAGATTACTGTCATTTTCTTCCTAAACTTTGGTAGTAAATGTAGTTTTATAACAATTACTGGATACATCAATTTGCTTCTTGCCTCAATAAAAGCACTGACCTACTTGTTATTTAAATCTAACCCAAGAGAAAAAGTTTAATTGTTCCCACACATAACATATCTCTAATGGCAAACAAAAACTGTAAACTTGAAAACAGAACAGTTTAGTTAAAATAATTCAACACTGAACACATGCATAATTCAAAAAGAGAGGTAGAAAAATAATAACTACTGTATTTTTCATCCTGTAAGTTGCAGTTTTTTGCATAATTTACATGCCTTGCAACTTATAGGACGAAGTGACATATTTATAGATTTTTTTCCCCATATTTATAAACCATAACACTGAAATATGACCGTTTCATTCATTCTGACTGAAAAAAAAAACACTTCATATCTATTGTAGTAATAGTATGGCATGCTGTTGTATCATGTAATAGGAAAACGTGCCTATAATGACAAATTTAAAAAAGTTCAAGACAAAAACAACTGGACTTTATTTATTATACTATTTATTATACTATTATACTATACTTTATTGTTTTTT
>JBBPBX010030242.1:0-35315 GCA_038048925.1 Garcialebias charrua
GGTACCAAGGGGTCCCAGGAGGGACCTCTTCCAGTTTCCTGTGCCGAGAGGGTCCTGGTGGTCACCTCCCAAGAGGTGCCGTCTCCAGAGGGTCTCTCGTCGTCTCCAGAGGGTCTCTCGTCGTCTCCAGAGGGTCCCTCGACGTCTCCAGAGGGTCCCTCGACGTCTCCAGAGGGTCTCTCGACGTCTCCAGAGGGTCTCTCGACGTCTCCAGAGGGTCTCTCGACGTCTCCTGAGGGTCCCGACGCCGCAGACGCCTCGTTGCTCGACGACATCGTCTCAAGGCTCGAGGTCTTAACGCTCGATGACTCCTCGACTCTCGTCTCCGTCTCTTTGCCAGACGTCCTCGACGACGTCCCCATGCCAAGGGTCTTTCGGGAAGCGTCAACGCACGATGTCTCTACACCTGCCGACGTCTCAACGATCGAGGGTTCCCACGACCTCTCCACGCTCGTTGGTTCCCGCGACCTCTCCACGCTTGATGGTTCCCACGACGTCTCGACTCTCGACTCTACGCCAGACGTCTCGTCTCTCGACGTGATGCCGCTCGACTTCACGTCTGTCGTCTCGTGGCTTGGCGCCACTGCGCCGCATGAGGGTGCTCCTGTTTTGGGTGGACCCTGGAGGGTCCTACCCTCGTCTTCGACTTTCCTGAGGCTTCGTCACCGACGGCGGCTCCTGGTGGTGGGCTGCCTTCCTGCTGCCCGCCTGACTGGCCGCCCGCCCGACCAACTCCTGCCTGAGGGGCGGCATCCCGGCCGACCGCCTGACCGGCTTTGTCCTGAGGGGCGACATTCCGGCCGACCGCCTGACCGGCTCCTGCCTGCGGGGCGATGCCCTGGCCGACCGCCTGACCTGCCTGGTGGACGGGCCGTTGCCCGCCTGGACGTTTTTGTGTTCTGGGTCTTAGGGTTATGTCCCCTGTCTTTGTGTTTTTTCGTGCCGGTCGTCCCTGCGGTACCCCCCTCTGCCCGCCTTGTTTTTTGGGGGTGTTCTTTGGAGATGCCGAGGGGCGTCTTTGAGGGGGGGTACTGTAAGGATTGGCTCCCTTCGTCCCCCTCTGTTAGTCAGTTCCTAGTCAGTTCCCTTCCAATTTATTCACTCTTAGTTTACCTCCAGTTCTGTCATCCTGTAGTCAGTTAGTTTATTAGTTTCCTTTCCAGTTTAGTCTCATGTTTATTCACTCTTAGTTTACCTCCAGTTCTGTCATCCTGTAGTCAGTTAGTAAAGACTCAGTTTAGCTTCCCGTTCCTACTCTGTGTCTTCGTTCGTTAATTGTCCTCAGGTGTTTGATATCGTCTCGTCTTGTCTGTGTGTATATAAGCCCTGTTCTGTGTCTCAGTTATTGTTGCGTCATCGTTGGGTCTACCTAGTCTTGTCCTGGTCTCGTCCGAAGTACATGTAAGTTTTGCTGCCATGCCAGCTTCTTGATTTATGATTAAAGTATTTGTATTATATTACCTCTGAGTCTGAGTCCCTGCCTGCACTACTGGATTCGTACCTGCCCTGTGTGAATCCTAACAAAATGCAAATAGAAATTTTTCTTAACTTCCAGTATGAATTTAAACAAACACTATACAGTACACACTTAACATTGTAAAATGTGTTTAGAAAATCTAATGTTCAAGGAGACAGCACTTGAGAAAAAAGTTTAATAGGAAAATTAACAAATAGAAAATGTACAAAAATAAAAAAATACTGCATCCAACTAATGATCAGTGTTGCCAGGTGAAAAACGTAGGATTATCGTACTAGAGACATAAAATTATCGTATTTTGAGTGAAATTATCGTACACCTGTCATAACCAAAATAGCAAGTCTATTAATGCGCTATAGAGCTTTGGAGCGCATGTGACCATGAGGGGGTGTGTCGGGGGCGTTCCTGTCTCGACCGCCATTTTTCCTGGTCAGAAAAAAAGAAAAGACCCGAGTAATACTTGCCTCCACTGACATTCCCAGTCATTTTAGCAGACCTGGGCTGTGTCAGTGTTTACACCACAAATAATTTTTATAATTACAAGTCACTGTGAGAGCTGGTCCAATCTATGAACAGCTGGGTAGATGATTTGGACATTTTTAAAGCCCCCAGATTGTAAATACGTTGAAGGTACGTTGTTTTTGGCTCCTTAATTGTACATAAATTATTAATTTACATTTCTTTCAGAATCAAACAACCTTCTGTATGCTATGAGTATTAAAAACTGAGAACACTTGATTTTTAAAGTATGTTTTTTAACTAAATTACAAAGGTCCAAGTTGAAAATTACCTTATTTTTAATGACTTGAGCATGTCTAATAACATGTAGACTTCAAATCTTGATTAGATTACTATAATCACTATATACAGTATATGTATTAAGATGCATATATACATTATATATTATAGATTGTCTTTTCATTCACCATTTTAATTGTGTTCACAGGTTCTGCTCTGACTCTGAGCCACCAGAACACCGTGGGTCATGCTGAGTAACAGTGTGTCTACACACAGAAATAAAATGGTGTGTGAATCATCAAAACACCTACATTAAAATACAGCGAGCAGTAAAAAAAATCTTAAAGTTAAAGCATGTGGTTTCATCATAAACACCAACTCCTGAACTTGGAGCATCTTCTGATGGACTCAGTGTGATCGCTGCTGCCTGGAGAAAGTTCCCTCACAGATACAAGACATGCAGCATCCAGCAGCTGGAGGCAGGAGATGAAGTTTACCTGCAGAAGCATCACCCACTCTGCACAGGTGCATAATCAAACCACTGTGACCTTGTGTGGACCACACAGACATGGCTGGACGTCTACAGAAAGCATGAAGCTTCCTAAAGATATTTCTCAGAGCTTGTACTTCAAGGGAGACATAATTATGTAAAACATGCTGTTGACTTATATTTGCACATTTTTGTGTGTTTTCTATAAAATGTATTAACTCACACGTTCATCACATTTACTGGAAATGTTTAATTACATCAAATGTTTACTTCAAAATGGATCTGTTTCATTTCAAATTCAAACAATGACAACAATACGGCAAAGCAATGAAGTCCTGTATAGTACCTGACTTTTTTTGTGTCACCCCTAAGAAATTCTTTGTCTAGCTGTTTTTTATTCAGCTCTGACCTGAGCTCCCTGTTTTCCTGTAAGAGACGATTAATTTCTGCTCTTCTTTGTTCGCACAACTGACATTCTGTTTGTCGCCTTTTTGCTGCTGGTTCATCTTCCTCCTCCCCATCTGCAACGACAGTGAGGTCCTCTCGTGGGGTTTCCACCGCAGACTCCACAACTTGCTCATGCTCCTCTCCAGCAGCCTCCACAAGCTGTGTGTGCTCATCTTCTGCTGCCTCCACAAGCTGTGTGTGCTCATCTCCTGCTGCCTCCATCACCTGTTGGTGCTCATCTCCTGCTGCCTCCATCACCTGTGGGTGCTCATCTCCAGCAGCCTCCATCACCTGTTGGTGCTCATCTCCTGCTGCCTCCACCACCTGTTGGTGCTCATCTCCAGCAGCCTCCATCACCTGTTGGTGCTCATCTCCTGCTGCCTCCATCACCTGTTGGTGCTCATCTCCAGCAGCCTCCATCACCTGTTGGTGCTCATCTCCTGCTGCCTCCATCACCTGTTGGTGCTCATCTTCTGCTGCCTCCACCCTCATCTCCAGCTGCCTCCGTCACCTGCTGATGATCATCTCCTGCTGCCTCCATCACCTGTTGGTGCTCATCTCCAGCTGCCTCCATCACCTGTTGGTGCTCATCTCCAGCAGCCTCCACAAGCTGTGTGTGCTCATCTTCTGCTGCCTCCACCACCTGTTGGTGCTCATCTTCTGCTGCCACTACCACTTGTTGGTGCTCATCTTCTGCTGCCACCACCACCTGTTGGTGCTCATCTTCTGCTGCCTCCATCACTTGTTGGTGCTCATCTCCTGCTGCCACCACCACCTGTTGGTGCTCATCTCCTGCTGCCACCACCACCTGTTGGTGCTCATCTTCTGCTGCCTCCATCACCTGTTGGTGCTCATCTTCTGCTGCCTCCATCACCTGTTGGTGCTCATCTCCTGCTGCCTCCACCACCTGTTGGTGCTCATCTCCTGCTGCCTCCACTGCTTGTTGATTTTGCCTTTCCATCACTTCCTTCATCTTCCCCTTGTGCTCTGCTGTAACGTCTCTCTAATCGACGAGCATGTCGGTCTGATGTTGACACTTTCACCTCGGAGTGTCCCAAGTGCAGTGTTGGAGCCCAGTCGGGATTTGACTCATCCATCTCATAAGAAGATTTGCCTTGAAGAGAACGCAGATCAGTAATATAATTATTGCCAGAAAACATTACTGTCATCCATCTAGTATATTATTTTTTTAGTTGAAATTACTGAAGTTCCATTAGTAGATTACCTTATTTTAATGGTGATGTATAAATGTCATAACAATGTACTACCCTTAAATATTCAGACACATTTTGTTAAAAGATGAAGTGCTTTAATGTGTAATATGTTGAAATTTGAAAATTGAGATGAGTTACTCATTTTTTGTTACTTATAGATTATTCTTTGAATAGATTGTTTGGAAAAGGGGCAGATATAATAAGATAGTTTCTTCTTTCTGCTGCCTTTCATTTTATATTTTCTTTTTTTTTGTCTTTGTTGGGTATTTATTTTGATAAAATGAATAAAGAAATAAATTAATAATAAAAAACAATATGCTACAGTCAATGTGACAACACAATCAACTTTAAACAGTTTATTTTAAAATAACACAGATGTCCGACCTAAACTTGGTTGACCCACTATGCACTGAACTCGACCAAAACATGATACACCTTGACAAAATGGCACAACTCCAGTAAACTGATTTAAAATACTCACCTGAATGGAAATGTCTGGAACAAACATGTATCTTGTGATGTTGGAGAACGTTACATCAGGATGTCTCACTGCTGATATCCATGCCATTCATCGTCTCCCATCGCGTTGTTTCCAGGTAGGGAAACTATAAAACGAGAGTCCGTTTTCTATTTTTTTTACCTTTTCTGTCGTGTGAACGGACATTGCATCCTATTACACAGCAATTTCGGACCATTGCTAAACTGTTGAAACCTGATTCGAACAAAATACGAGCAAGCAGGAAAAATGGCGGATCGACAAAAAACTACAAAAAAAACTACCCACAATGCTGTGCGCCGTGGACCAGTGACGTCACGCTCCAAAGCTCTATCCACAGTATTCCTATGCCCCATGATGCTTTGCGCGAAATGTGCACACGACTTCCGGTTGACCGGAAACACCGTTTGTTTACATGCGAGTAATACAGTTGAAGACAGTCCAAACTTTGTTGTTTTAGTTCATTAAAAATGTGGGAACACCACTCGTTTTCTTAAAAGAGGAGGGACAAATAAAAAGAAATTACCTGATCGCGCAGACATAATTTAAAAATAAATAAATAGCGAACGCGTTTGCTCCGGCCTCTCGGCTAAGGTTTGTTAGCAGCTATCTCGGCTAAAAATACCGGTCGCCTCGTACTTACTTTAACTGTACAGTAAATCTTCCAAAACTCTCATTAATATACCCTCCCCGAATAAAAAGACGTTACCTGATCGCGCAGACATAATTTAAAAATACATAAATAGCAACGCGTTTGCTCCGGCCTCTCGGCTAAGGTTTGTTAGCAGCTATCTCGGCTAAAAGTCACGGTGTTCTGTAACACTGGTCGCGCCTGACATATATCATTTTAAGACAGTAAATCATCCAAAACTCTCATTAAGAGAGAGAGAGAGAGAGAGAGAGAGAATTTATTGTCATTTGCACCGCATGTAGTACATGTGTTGAAAACGAGATTATGTACACAGGGTCCCAGTTACATCCAACAACAAATGCAAGAGAAAAACAATAATAACATCTAGGATTAACTAAGAGAGACATCAGCTAGTAATACACTAAGCCCTAATGTAGTAGAAAAACATCATTATAAACAGCAGCACGAACATGAGCAGATGGTCACAGATGAACGCAGCAACAAGAAACAGATCAGTATCAGCATGATGTGACATTTTGCAGTGTTTATTCTTATTATTTATTTATTCATGAGTCTGACAGCCTCAGGGTAGAAGCTGTTCCTCAGTCTAGTGGTTCTACATTTGATGCTCCTCAACCTCCGTCCCGAGGGGAGTGGTGCAAAGAGTGAGTGTGCTGGGTGAGTGAGGTCTTTCATGATGCAGGTGGCTCTTTTTCTGCATCTGGAGGTGTAAATGTCTGTGATGGTGGGGAGACTGACTCCCACAGACTTCTGTGCAGCCTTCACCACTCTCTGCAGAGCTTTCCTCTCTGCAACTGTGCAGCCTCCATGCCACACGTTGATGCTGGAGCACAGGACGCTCTCCACTGCACACCTGTAGAACGAGGTGAGGACTGAGCTTCTCAGACCGGCTCGTCTCAGCCGTCTGAGGAAGTAGAGTCTCTGATGACCTTTCTTGATCAGGCTGGTGGTGTTATTGCTCCAGCTGAGGTTATCATTCAAGTGTACACCCAGGTACTTGTAGCTGGAGACCACCTCCACCGCAGATCCACCTATATACAGTGGGGTGTGGGTGTGTTTGTTCCTTCTGAAGTCCACAATCATCTCCTTCGTCTTCTTCACATTCATGTGAAGGTTGTTCTCTTTGCACCAGCTCTCCAGATGTTCCACCTCCTGTCTGTAGCTGGATTCATCATTATCTGTGATGCATCCCACCACAGCTGTATCATCTGCAAACTTAACAATATGACAGCCTGGATGTGTGGCTATACAATCATATGTGAGCAGAGTGAACAGAAGAGGGCTCAGCACACATCCTTGAGGAGAGCCAGTGCTGAGGGTGATGGTGGAGGAGGAGAAGTTGTGGATCTTCACGGACTGTGGTCTGTCTGTTAAAAAGTCTAAGACCCAGTTACAAATGGAGGGGCTTAATAATAATAATAATAATGAATTCAATTTATAACACACTTTTCATTAATGAAAATCTCAAAGTGCTACACGGTGCAACAGAAATTAAATGTCAATAAAACAAGTAATAGAACAAGTAAAATCAATAACAGTATCAACTAAGATCAAAAGTAGAATCATGAGGAGGTAGAGTATGCTCGGTTGAAAAGAAAGGTCTTCAAGCCGCTCTTAAAGTCAACCACAGACTGTGGGACCCTCAGACAGTCAGGAAGAGAGTTCCACAGGCAGGGGGCAGCCACACTGAAAGCTTAGTCCAAGTGTAGATAGTTTGTCTATCAGAGTTTGGGGGATCATGGTGTTGAAGGCAGATGTGAAGTCCACAAAGAGCAGACGCACGTATGAGTCCTTCTGATCCAGGTGGGTGAGAGCAGTGTGGACCACGGAGGAGATGGCGTCCTCTGTTGATCGGTTCTCACGGACAACACCGTTATGTGCAACATTATCTGTTTATGGTTTCTTTGAAATGTTTTTACTAAATGTTTTTACTCTGTTTTTATTTGTGTGTGCGCATGGATGGATGTATGCTTTGTACCACTGCAAACCAAATTTACCCTTGGGTATAAATAAAGTAACCTAACCTAACCTAACTGTTTACATTTACACTACTTTTATATCTATACTACTGCTGATACATATACAGTATTCTCTGACCAGCCTTATTTAAGGATGCCCAATGTGCCTTACTGCATATGCCACTTTTGCCTCTATACCAACATCAACTACCTCATACATATACTGTGTACATTAACTCATATGCTGCTTTGCCACTCTTTGCAAATGTCAATGCTAGAACCTTCAGTTTATTTTATAGATATACTTTTTATACTTTTTTATACTACTATGCAAAAACTCAGGACAGTATTACACTTTTATTATTTCATTTTATGCTTATGTTCATTAAATGTTTAGTGTTTTAGTGTTGGTGTAAATTTTCATACTTTTATACTACTATGCAAAAACTCAGGACAGTGTTACACTTTTACTATTTTATGCTTATGTTTATTAAATGTTTCAGTGTTTTAGTGTTTAAATGGTTACTGTTGCACCGAGGGACTGAGAGAAACGCAATTTCAATCCTGTGTATGTCCTGTACATATTGCAGTTCTGACAATAAAGTTGACTTTGACTTTGACGTTTACTTTCTAAACACAACGTCCCAGTGGCTTTTAAACCCCAAAATGCATTACGGCAAAGACTGGTTCATCCTAGGGCTGGACGATATGGCCAAAATTTTTATCACGATATAGTTCTTAATTTCGGTCGATATCGATATAATTCGATATTGATATAAACAATATAAAAGCCTAAAAAAAACTATAAACTATACAAATAAATTGATGTTCACCTTGTATTTGTATTTAGCCTCCAAAAAGATGGAAATCACCATCAAATAAACATAAAATTCTCAACCCAATAATTCTGTCGGGTCATGGACAGTTTTTTTATAGAAACGTTTCACCCTCCATCCTCCATCCAGTTTCCAGATGACCCAACTGAGAATTATTGGATTTGGTACCTGGATTATTGAGCATGAACTTTCTTGGCATAAAATTCTCAACTGTGTCAATATTAATAGTTTTAACTTTAAACAAGAACTTTAAAATTTACAGCATTGAAATTCATAGTTAATTAAATAAAACTTTTGGGTGTCGTTATTGATGAGAAGCTGACATGGAAATCTCATGGAAATTACTTAAGAATAAAAATAACAAAATCAATTACATTATTGTATAAAGTAAAATAGTTTTTGAATGACAAAGTTTTGAATATATTGTATAATGTAATGATTGTTCCATATTTAATCTGTTGTATTGAAGTTTGGGGAAAAGCATGCAAAACTATTACAAATCCTAATTTTATTTTACTAAAAAGAGCTGTAAGAATTATTATTAGGAAGTGCTATGGTCACCCAACAAATATATTATTTCATCAATTGAAATTATTAAAATGTTATGATTTGGTTGAACATAGTATTTTACAAGTCATGTATAAAACTAAAAAAAATATTACCCCCAAATATTCAATTACATTTTGTTTAAAAAGTTATTAAACCCTGAAGGGAATGTAAATGTTTGTAAAATCTTCATTTAGAACTAGTGTGAAGGAGCTGAGTTGTAAATCAGGAAACAGGATTGTGTTGACTTGATATCATCATAAACATTTATAAAACTATTTATATGTTTTAAAAGATGATTAAATCAAAGTTGTTGGGAAGGTGTGGTGCAGGTGAAGTGAAGGTTGTTGTTTGTAGTTATTTTGTATTTTTTAAACAAGGGGCAGATATTATAACACTATTTTCGTCTTTCTGCACCTTTTCATTCAGTGTTTTTCTTTCTTTTTATTCTGATGAATCTGTTTTATTTTCAATAAAAAAAAACATGTCGCGCTGGGGCTGTTTGTTTACGTCGTAGTTTCAGGGAAACGTTGGCTCAAACTTTATTCTTCATCTTCTGACTCTCATCATATTCTATCGAGTGGAAACTCTTCAGATTAAACAAGTAGATGTTTCCACAGCTAGTTAGAACGACTCTCCGTCACGTTTTGAAAAATAAAGAAACCGAGTAGGACTCGCTGCAGAAGAAGCCTGCAGTTTAACAAAACCGAACTACGTCCACACCGACGAATTAGTCTTTCCTCTCATCAGTGATGTCGTCTGCTTTCTCTTCGCTTGTGAAACTTTGTTCAGTCACATTCTGACGGTCATGAGCACTCGTTTTGAAGCGAAAACAACACGCTTTGGAGACTAGCTTAGCTTTTAGCCTGCTACCGCTATCGCCTGCTGTTGGAGTGAGCGCTGCGTAACAACGACGTCACCACGCACGTTTTGTGTCACAGCTTTTTCTGTCCGGGCGCGTTGTTGAAGCAGCCGCTTCAACCCGAACAGAAAGAGAAAAACGTCAGTGAAAAGTTGTAAAATCCTATCGAAATATCGAAAATATGCTTAAACTTCATATCATCGTTATTGAATAAAAGTATATCGCGATATTTATCGTTATTGAATTATCGTCCAGCACTTCCCTCACGCTGAACACTCCCGCTGAACCCCCGGCCCACACACACACACGCACTTGAAAACTGTCGGTACAAACAGCGCACGGCTCACGTTTGTCTGTCCCCCCCCCCCCAAAAAAAAAAAAAACTGTACAGGCAACATGCGGCTGAGAAGTTTGGCTCTCTCCTCTACCCTGCTCCAAAACTGTGAGTGGCTTTGTCTCTGCCCCCCCCTCCCCAAGTCTGTCAGTATAAGTGCTGCGCAGCTCAGGATGTGTTTCTGTCAGTCCATCTTATTAACGCTCTTGAAACGACATCATCCAAACGTGAACGTCTCTTCTACAAGCAAGAAAAGCAGCTTGTTGCAAAGACCGATAATAGCATCATTTAAACAACCTTCATCAGATAATTCAGAGTGGTCCAGAGCAATAACACAAGCTGTAGGAGTTTTTACAGCTCTGGATCTAAGTCTGAAAGCTGTTGATGCGCCGACTATAAAGTTCTTGAGTCCCGCTACGACATCCATCACGTCAACACTTCAGCCAAAAAGTTCTGCACTTTATGAAAAAGCTAAAACTGATATTGTCAGCAAGCCCTGGGTCAGATTAAAGCCCTGCCCTGATGATGACCGAGAGATTCAAACACCTCATAACAACTGTACAAGAAGAGGTATTGTTATTTTATTATTATTATTATTATTATCATCTAATTAACCTTTTTTAATTAAAAGTTATAATCTTATTGACTATTTTTTACCTCTGTGTTTTATTTCCAGTCTGGGACAGAGATAGCAGCCGTCTTCTTCCTGTTCAAGGAAGTCCACCAGATCACCTCCAGTAGAAGTCTGTGATTGCTGAACTCTGAACTTTTCCAGGGACCTGTCCCACCTGGGGGAGCAGGTCCAAGAAGAGGTTGTGAGTAATGAGGCCAAATACAGCCACAATGCAAAATTAGCAAAGCTCTGCCTCTTTATTCCTGCCACCTGTTGTTATTGAGATGATTTTCTCCACTACTGGAGATATTCACTGCAACTAGATCTGTGCTTTTAGCAGAAAATGTGGACAAGTTAGTCTTTTTGGACAAAAACTTGATTAGTTGGATTGTAAACAGCCTGCTGCTGCTTATTGTTCTAGTTCTGGCTGTTATTATATTTATTAAGATTTTTATTATTGTTAGTCTAGTTTATTTATTGTAAAGAGTGCCGTTTATTTAAAATATCCTCCAAATGGGTCGCGTTTATTTACTTTTATACAAATGTATTGTTTACTCTGCATATTTTCAAAATAAACATTTTGTAAGTCTTTATTCTGTATTTTTTTGTACTAAAAATTAACCGAACCGAACCCTCCTTGAAAGTGAACCGAACCTAAATGTTATTTTAGCGTACCGTTACACCCCTAACTGTTAGTAATGGAAAAGCCTCGGAACTAGGGGTGGGCGATATATCGAATATACTCGATGTATCGCAATATTTTAAATGTACAATGGTTAAAAGGGCTATATCGTGTATATCGAGGATCCTCCTGTTGTCGCGCGGGCTCCCACTCGCCCCCCTCCTTCCTGCAGGCTGCAGGAGGACGGAGCTTCGGAGACTTTCAGCACAACATGTAAACACGGCAGATATGAAGAGCGCTGCCAGCTGCTTAGGGGGAAAAACAATGTTCTGAGCTAGTTTGGATTAAATTGTCAGATGAGGGCATAAAAAATGTTGCGGCTAACAAGATGGCTAACGCGTTAGCCGTCTTCTTCCACAGCTGAGACTGACCGTGTCTTTAGCGATACAGCTGATTTAATAATGTCTCCACCTCTCTGTTCACGTTTCTGAGTGGAGGCTGTCGTGTTTTTACACAAGGATTCAATGCGACACTTTGTAGAGCAACTTCAGAGAACGTCTTCGTGAACCCGGAAACAACCCCCTGACCCTTTCACAATAAAACCGGATACAGTACACAGAGGCTCACATTTACTGCAGTACACAATACCTGTGATAAATCTGTTCTTGTTCAGAGGTTTTGCAGACATTGCCTGAACTTGGCACAGTTTGAAACTTGTGCACATTTTGTGGTTTGTTGTTAAAAATTACCAACACATGCAAATAGTTGAGAGTTGTTACCTGTGACTGTTCTGGGTCAGTAAATTTTATGGCCACTGTTTACACTTTTGTTTTTGTATTTTAAAGGCCTTAAATGTTTTGATTTAACATTTTTTTAATGTTAAAAGCACAAGAGCACCTTTTTAAGTTTAAATTATTTATTCTTCCTTTTTGCTTGAAGTACTTTTTATTTATGTGTGCAATTGATGGTTAAAATAAAATATTTAAGTTTGTTCAAATTTAGTGTTGACATTTTTTAATAAATTTTGAATCATTTTTTCATTGATTTTGGAGATATTGCGATATATATCGTGTATCGTGATATAGCCAAAAAATATTGCGATATAATATTTTCCTCATATCGCCCAGCCCTACTCGGAACTGGGCTGAGTTGAGTCGTGCTTTATCTCTACTAATGGAAGAGGCATAAACCTCCACAGCTGCTCCTCCGATGTGTAGGGGATGAAGAGGATCCTTATCCCTTCTGAAATCCAACACCATCTCCTTGGCCTTCTTCACAATGATGTAGAGATTATTATTATTATAACCCTAACCCTAACCCTTGAAGAAAATTCAAACCCCCTTTTCCCCCAATTTTTAACAAATACAATTTTGAAAAGTGTTGTGTGAATTTGTATTCAGCCCCTCTGAATAGCACTGATGAGCAAGGCTCTGAGACCAAAACTTTTCTACTTGAAGCAGTGGCTCGCTCCCAACTCATAATTGACATTCATTTCCAGTTGAGGACCACAACTTCTGGCCTGGAGGTGTCGTTGTTCTGAGTTAGTTTACACTTAGCGGTGGCACAGTGGCTCAGTTGGTAGAGCAGTTGCATCTCAGCGAGAAGGTTGCCGGATCAAATCCTACTCGGGGGCCTTTCTGGGTGAAGTTTGCATGTTCTCTCTGTTCATGTGTGGGTTTTCTCCAGCTATTCCAGTTTCCTCCCACAGACCAAAAACATGCATGTTAGGCTGATTGGTAACTCTACATTGTCCCTAAGTGTGAGTGAGAGAGTGAATGGTTGTTTGTCTCATTTGTCTCTATGTGTCTCAGTGATGGATGTACCCCCATAACACTAAAAAGGAAGAAGCAGGTAAAGGTAATGGATGGATGGATGGATGGATGGATGGATGGATGGATGGATGGATGGATGGATGGATGGATGGATGGATGGATGGATGGATGGATGGGATGGATGGATGGTTTACACTTAGCTGCAAACTACGGTACTCCAGAGCCATCTGGATGTGTCATCTTGATGAGTCCAACAGGAAATGTTGAAGAAATTTTACAATTTTCCCCAGGTAATATCAATGTTCTACTGCTGTTCTCCTCCATATTTGAATAGGTAATAACTACACGGAGTGCCGCTAAGTTAATGGGTTTTCCCTGCCCTTTTCTACAAGGACCTCAGACACTCAACCCAACAGTTCAGGCCCTTCAGAGCAGGACCTGACAACTAGACTTTCACAATCAAACAGTCTGTGACTCACCGTTGTGCACAGCCCACATAATGCGAAATGCCGGTCCTCCAATTTCATCAAATGGCTTTCTACGAGTAATCACTTCCCAGAGAATGATTCCCCAGCTGAAAACATCACACTTCTCACTGTAATTGCTACCTGTAAGTACAGAACCAACACAAACCATTAGGACCTTTTCACTTTTCAAACAAGTTGAGTAGAATAACCCAGTGAACGTATTTCTCTGAGGCACATGTCAGATTAAAGTGAGGAATGTGTCTGGGAAAAAAATGAAAGTTTTATTTTCTCTTTTCTTTTAGAAGGAAGTACCGTATTTTCCGGAATATAGGTCGCAGCTTTTTATCATTTTTGCATGCCCTGCGACCTATATTCAGGTGCGACATATTTATGGCTTTTTATAAAATAAGCTGATTTGTAATCATTTATTAACAAAAATTAAACTGAGACACACTCTTACAATAATGTCAGCTAACAAATTTTAGGTGTTTATCCTGCTAAAATTATTCATTTATTAAAGAAAAGTTCAGCTCAGACACATATTTGCTATAATTTTTATCAAACAAATAATTGTTTTTAAGTGTTAATCTTCTTAAAAGCCTTGCTGTGCGCTCCTGTGGCAGACATTTGCAGCAGAGCTAAATACGGTCCACATGTTGACGTAGGTGCGACCTATATTCAGGTGCGACCTATATATGGATTTTTTTCCAATTCTTTGGCAATAATTGGACAATGCGACCTATATTCAGGTGCGACCTATTGAGCAATTTGTTGCAGAGGAATAACTCCTGTGTAGCCTAATTACTGAGTCTCTGTTGCAGAATAAAAAAGTCACATAGAAAACCTATTTTAAGCTACTATGCAGGGATTTTATTATGGATTTTCACTCATGCGAATGAGTTGTGTAGAGTTCACAGAGAGGGCAGGAGTACGGTAAGCTGTCTATTTGCACTTGAGTCTGGTAGCTTGCCAAAAAACAGGATAATGACTAGCCCTTAAGCATCTTTCTTCCTGACCCGTTTGACAGGTTTATGTTTCATAATTTTGCAATACATCAGACTCCTGGTAAACATACATCAAAGTATTCATCTTCTCACTGAGGTTTGGAGACCACCATCAATAAAGCTGATGAGTGCAGAGACTCATGATGAATCAACACCTAATGTGTCCATGCTAAAACTTTAAGATACAATTAAGTTAATGACAGTTAAGTTAAAGGGGAAAAACCCTGAATACATCTGCGGTAAATGATTTTAATAAATATAGATAGCAATAATGAAAGGCTTAACATTGAGAATGCTGCTGATACTTGCCTTCAAATACCTCTGGAGCCATCCAAGCAGCGCTTCCTTTGTTGTTGGTCATGTGGGTTTGAATGTCACAAGCTGTTCCAAAGTCACAGATCTTCAGCACCGTGCCACCTGCCACCAGAAGTAAGCTGAAACAAAGGATAATGGCATTACAACCAGATAAAAGAAGAAAAAAAACAATGTCACCTGAAATTTCAAAGCAAAAACACATCTGAAACAACTGCTACAAAGATTAGTTTAGGTCAGCACACAAAACAAGTGTCAAAATTTGATACTGATGTAGGGATATAATACTAGTCAGTTTTGCTGACTGTACAATATTCCAGATGAAAGATTTGAGTAGATTTTATCTGACACAAACTAATCATCAATATTCACGAGTTCTCTATTTTTAGATTAATACCAATATTTCTGTGACTAGGTGGTGATAATGTAAAGACATGATACGTCAATTTATGAACCGAATAATTTAATTAACAAATCATTGAATTACATCTCACATTTGTACATGTTTGGATCGATCGAAATTTCCTAACTTCAGCATAGATGAAACACGCGTCCGTAATTTCATAGGAACAACAGAACACAAGTCATGGGTGTTATTAACTTATATCTCTGCTGGCACAATAACTTAAAGTTTAGTTACTTAAAATAAGAAAGTTTCATAGAAGAGAAAATGGAGGATTAAAGAAGATGGAGGATGAGGAGAGGCATTATCTTGATGTGTTTTAACCAGAAACATGGCAGTTCCTCGGCGGCTTCCGCTCGACTCGGTCGAATGGACATCAACGTTTTACCTGTGCGAAGATTCTTGGTCTCTGCTTCGGTAAACTTGTCCCAACCTCACGTGTACGAACTGTCCATTCGTGCTACGGTTTACAGGCGACCGGCGTCCATTTTTGCAACGGCTCGCTCACAAGACGGCTTCCACTTCACCGAAGTAATGACCTCAGTTCCGGTTGGTTTTTCAAGATAAAAGCTTCCTTGAAATAATTTAATTAAAATATAGCTTTTTACAGCTTGAAATGGATTTATAACTGGCATGTCATAAATATTTTAACTGAATGACGTGTCCTTAGCGTGTGACTGGTGTTCATTCAGCTCTTTGGGGAACCTCATGGCTTGAGGACCTCAGCAAACTCTGTCAGTTCCAGCAAAAGCTTAGAACTTTAAGAAAGGAGCTGTGATCAGTGACTTGTTCTTCCCCGATTGGTCCAAACAAACCAGTGGAAGAGTTAGTGCATGAAAGTCATTTGGAAGAACAGATAGGCTTTGTTTTAGGAGAAGACAGACAGTTAGAAGCCAAACACTTGATTAAAGCTGTTTCTAACTTCTAACAAACTGAGGAGTTCAGTCTGGCATATTAATTCACTTTCACCGTTTGATTCATCATATGAAGTGATCAACATTTTGAAATAGCATAAAACATGATCAAACAATGACAAGTTATTCTCAGAATTAATTCTGAATTAACACACATTAAAAGGAAGTCTCTTCTGAAATATGTGTTTTGATTCATGTCTTTTTATAATAATAATAATAATAATTGTCTAATCTTGTCATCTGCGTATGTTTCCCATACACAGACGAAATTCGTCTCTGCATTTAACCCAACCACCTACCAGGTGGTGCAGTGAGCAGCCATAGAAGGCGCTCGGGGAGCTGGAGAAATAGGTGTGCATTACTGAAGGTATCAGTGAAAAAGGTGTCACTGGGACATATCAAAGAGACGAAGGTGTATCAGAGACCACCGTCTAGATCACTACAGTCCCCCCTTTTGGAAGTTGTCGCCTGTCCATGGGGATGAGTTCCAACACGAAAGGATTTCACCAAATGTCTCTGATCTTGATGTAATCCAACAAGAGGAAAAAAATCAAAAATTATAATCCCTTAATGTTTTTGGAAATTCCATACTGTTTGTAGGTAATCCCATAGCGGAAAGCTTTTAATCCTTTGGAAAACAAAGTCTTATAATCCACAGCAGTAATTCCACAGTAGTAATTCTATATCGATTAGAGTTGTTGATTTCATCAGCAACAATTGTTTTTATCAGCATGTAGAGGGGATCCCTCGATTGACGCAGAGGAGGCCGAAGACCGACGTTGAAGTAGCAGGTCCCCACATCGAAGGTTGAATGCTGGTTGGTTTCCAGTCTGTGCCACTCTGGTTCTATGTGTCATGCAATTATATGGTTTTAGGTGGGCTTATGATTGGGATTTTACATTAGCCTTACCTATATGCACCTGGTATATAAGCTATCATGGTTTAGATCAGCTACAGATACCAAGTAAGGGGTGGATCATGCATCAAAAGTTAAATTTAGGGATCTACGTCTATAGAAGGTTCAGGAGGGCTTCTGTAATGAAGGTCTCTTCTTCCAAACTATTCCTCCATTCGTAACTTAGTTTTAGTTAAACTAAAAATAGAAAAGAAAATATATTTTGGTCTAAATGTCTGTTGTCCTTTTAGACGACGACGTAGGTTTTGGTATTCCCTATAAATTTAAAAGTCTATGGCGAGACTCATCAAAATTAATAGATAATCTAGAATAGAATTGATCGAATCGGTTCAAATTAGAAATTGTGAGACCAATGTAGTTTATGGTACCTAAAGTAGCTTTAAACTACATTGACTCTTCAATGACTGAGGTTTAACAAATGAAAACTGCATGTTGGCATAGTTAAATCCATTTAAGTCTTTAACTAACATTAATACAACCTCTTTTGGCTGGGAGTGTTCAGAAAACAATATCAATCAATCAATCAATCAATCAATCAATCAATCAATCTGTAACAGCCTGAACCTTCACCAATAAATATTATGCGCTTAAAATCCTAAATTTCTCCACCCCTTTATTGTTTTGGAGCAATTATCCCCTAACACGCTGACAGATAAACCAGCTGATCCACCGGTGAACACGCCCCTTTTTGAGAAATGTGAAAGGAAGCGGAAAGGAAGCGTGAAGAGGAGCGGGGTGTGTCATCTTCAGCTGTTTGGAAGTGTGGACGACGTGAGTTTGGATTACTGGAGCCTTCGTTTGGATTACTGGAGCCTTCGATTGGATTACTGGAGCCTTCGATTGGATTACTGGAGCCTTCGATTGGATTACAGCCTTCGATTGGATTCTGGAGCCTTCGACTGGAAGCAACAAAATGACTTCTGTTTGAACTGTCTCCCCCCCCCCATCGTTGGTAGCGTGAGTGAAACAAACCAGCTGTGGGTTATTAAAACTTTGTGTGCCGCCGAGCACTTGTTTGGGGACAGAGATTAACTGACGGACTCACGTTCGAGCCACGTTCCTCTTTAAGTTAAGGGATTATTCTTGGATGAACTAAAGTTTGGTTTAAAACTTTGTGTGCCGCCGAGCACTTGTTTGGGGACAGAGATTAACTGACGGACTCACGTTCGAGCCACGTTCCTCTTTAAATTAAGAGATTATTCTTGGATGAACTAAAGTTTGGTTTAAAACTTTGTGTGCCGCCGAGCACTGGTTTTGGGACCGAGATTAACTGCTCGAGCCACATTCCTCTTTAAATTGAGTTATTATTTAATGAATTATTGTTTTGTTTGTGTGGATAAATACATTGCCACCTGTTTGCTGCAGCAGGATTGTTGAACTTTGTGTGCCGCCGAGCTGTGGAATTGATTAAATACAGTACTAAGTTTGTTAAATATTGCTTTCTTTAGTATGAATTATTATGAGGAATTTTGTTTGTATCCAGGGGTAAATACACTTGATTTTGAAAAAAAACTATGTAGTTGATGGGTTTATTTCATTTAGTGTAAGGGTGTGATCACATTAAGTGTTTAACATCCTTTGTTCTAGTTTTGTGTTAAAGGGCAAAGATAGTATTTATTTATTTGTTTATTTATTTATTTATATAATTAGACATCTTATATGTCAGGAGAAAGACCTGGCTGGCACCCCAAACAAAAGCCTGTCTCACAAAACTGTTACATAAATTAGTGGCACCCCAGATGCGACAACTGCAATATGAACAGAGGAAAAGTTTGTGGAAAACAATTCAAAAAAACCTTATCAGTGAGGCTGCTGCATCGCCAATTATGAAAAGTGCATCAACTGAGCAGAATCCAATTGCCTCCAATCGACCACCATCTCAAGTGTACTGTTGGCGCTGCAAAGGACACCATGCACCTGCTTCCTGCCCACAGTGGAAGGCTAATAAACAAAGGATGCAAACTACAAATTCTTCAGAGGCACAGACTCCTAGTAATTCTCAAAATCAATGTCAAGCACCATCCCACTCATTGACTCTCCCAGAGCAGACAAGAGCTACTGCCTCTGTGAGCTATTCGAAATCAACTGATGACACCCTTCTGCCTTGTCAGTTGGTGATTCCATTGAAAGTGGGTCATTGGAAAGGAACTGCCATCCTAGACACAGGCTCATCTTACACCCTGATAAATGAGGATATTTGGTCAGGAGTGAGGGATTCTCATAATGTACTCAAACCATGGACCAGAGAACCTTTGTATTTAGCAGATGGAGAAGGGCGGCAACCACTGGGATGGAGTGATCTTACTCTGACCATACAATCTGAAACAGTGACATTGCCTTGTGTGATCCTGCCTGCAAAGAGCCTGGCTTTCTCGGCTGTAGTGGGACTTGACTTTATTTTATTTTCTGGCTTACAGTTTGACGTCTCTGAACATAGTTACTGGTTTAAAACAAACAAAAATCACCGTTATCCATTTATAAGTGCATCTGCTTTAAAGCCCAGAGAGCTATTTCAACCTCATATTGCCTTCTTTTCTGCAATGCGTCCACAACTATTAACCTCTTCTCCTATACGCCAGGACCTCTTGGAAGTAGCCACAGATAATGCTCATCTGGATGATTTTGGAAAAAGACAATTGTTACATCAACTACAACACAATAAGAATGTTTGTACCCATACTTTGGGTCGCACGGGAGTTCTCACACACAAGATTTTCCTCACACACCAAGTACCTATCAAACAAAAACCTTACCGTGTGTCACCCATCAAGCTTCAGATCATCAAGGAGCACATACAAGAGATGTTGGAAAAAGATGTTATAGAGCCATCTACTTCTCCGTATGCTGCTCCAGTGGTCCTGGTACCAAAAAAACAAGAACCAAAAGCAAGATTCTGTGTGGATTACAGAAAACTAAATGCTGCTACACACACTGATGCTTATCCCATCCCTAACCTCCAAGAAATATTGGAATCACTACATGGAGCAGCTGTTTTCACAACTTTGGACCTCAACAGTGGCTACTGGCAGGTTAAAATGGATGAAGAAAGTCGTGAAAAGACTGCTTTTATCTGTCCTCTTGGCTTATACCAATTTAAAGTGATGCCCTTCGGACTAAAAAATGCACCTGCCACCTTCCAACGTATAATGGAGACAGTTCTAGGAGACTTGAGAGGAAGCAATTGTTTTGTCTACTTGGATGACATCATTATTTATTCCACCACACCAGAACAGCACATGTTTGACCTACAAGCAGTTTTTGACAAACTGGAGATGGCAAATCTAACTGTAAACATGAAAAAGAGCCAATTTTTCCGTACATCACTAAAGTTTCTGGGTCATACTGTTTCATCTGCTGGAGTAGAAGTGGATGCTGAAAAAATAAAGGCTGTTCAGGACTTTCCGATACCCCAGAACATTAAAGAGCTGCAACGATTTCTCGGACTGGCTGGATGGTACCATCGCTTTGTGCCAAGATTTTCACAGCTCACTGAACCCCTCAATGCTCTAAAACGGAAAGGGGCAAAGTACCTCTGGACTCCCCAATGTCAAGCAGCTTTTGAGGCTCTAAAAAATCACCTTGTCTCACCACCAATACTTGGACATCCTGATTTTAATCTCCCATTTATTGTTTATACAGATGCAAGTGAAGTTGGTTTGGGTGCTGTCCTAGCTCAAACAACAGGACTTGGGTCAGAGCATGTTCTTGCCTTTGCCAGTCGCACCTTAAATAGAGCAGAGAGAAATTATTCTACCACGGAACAAGAGTGTCTTGCTGTGGTATGGGCTCTTGAAAAATGGCGATATTATCTGGAAGGGAGGCATTTTACTGTTATAACTGACCATTCTTCCCTCGTCTGGGTCTTTAAAACCACAAAACCCAGCACAAGATTGATCCGTTGGGCTCTTCGCCTTCAAGAATTCACCTTTACGGTAGAATACCGTAAAGGTAAATACAATACAGTGCCAGATGCCCTATCGAGAGCACCAATGAACTACAATCAATCACCCACCTGTGCTGCGGTGTTACGTTCAATGAAGGATACCTCACAACATCTACAAATAACTGATGAGGATATCTGGAAAGCACAGCAGACTGATCCTGATGTACAGAGCCTTTATACAAAAATCACTGAAACGGGAGAAATCATTGAGAGTTCAACAACCAAATTCACCATTGTGGAAGATAAAGTGTACAAAGTGACACAATTACCTCATAAATCTCTGCATCAAATCTACATTCCATCGTCTCTCCGTCAACAGTTGCTTCATCACTATCATGACGATCCCTTATCCGGACACCTTGGACGATATAAGACATACAAGCGATTACAAGCCCTTGTGTTTTGGCCCAAGATGAGCCTGGATGTGAGAGATTATGTGCGCAATTGTAAGGTATGCCAGCTTTACAAGCCTGAGAACCGGAGACCACGTGGAAAGCTTCAACAGACTCTAGTCCACAAACCTTGGGAGATGCTAGGGGTGGATCTCATGGGACCATTGCCTCGCAGTACCAGCAGAAATCTGTATGTAATAGTCTTTGTTGACTATTACACTCGCTGGATAGAACTATTTCCCCTCCGCAAGGCAACAGCAGAGACAGTATCTCACATTATGAACAAAGAAATACTCACACGTTGGGGTACACCAACCTACATCCTCTCCGACCAAGGTCCACAGTTTGTATCATCTGTGTTTGAAGACATCTGCAAGCGTTGGAATCTCCAGCGGAAGCGGACATCACCATACCACCCTCAAACCAACCTAACAGAAAGGATAAACCGCAACATCAAGGCAATGATTGCATCATATGTGGAAGAAAAACATAAAACCTGGGATAAATACTTACCGGAATTCCGCTTTGCTCTCAACTCGGCTGTACATGAATCCTCAGGAGTGACCCCTGCCGAACTCAACCTTGGTCGTTCTTTAAGAGGACCCCTAGATAATGAACTCCAACCACACCTATGTGATCCAGATTCGCCTGCATATCCCACAGCCAAACAATTGACTGAACTCAGACACCTGGTTACCCACAACTTGGAAAAGGCACGCAAAAAACAAAAAAAGTACTATGACAAAGGAAGAAGAGAAGCTGACTTCAAGATTCAAGATCGGATATGGCTTCGCACTCACCCCATCTCAAGGGCAGATAGGTCTTATTCTGCCAAACTTGCTCCACGTTGGAAAGGTCCCTACCGAATTGTCCAAAAACTAGGACCTGTGAACTATGAGATCGTCTTGGAGGACACTGGGGAGGATCTTCGCATAGTAAATGTGACACAAATGAAACCTTGCTATCCTACCGCTGAAGAAGTTGACAGGGAGCAAAGAAAGACACTCCTAAAGATTTTTGAGGAGGACAGCGATGAGGAGGAATTTAAAGGGTTTTAATGCCGACAATACAGCGCCTCCACAGGTTTCGGCTTTCTTCAGGGAAGGGGGAGTGTAACAGCCTGAACCTTCACCAATAAATATTATGCGCTTAAAATCCTAAATTTCTCCACCCCTTTATTGTTTTGGAGCAATTATCCCCTAACACGCTGACAGATAAACCAGCTGATCCACCGGTGAACACGCCCCTTTTTGAGAAATGTGAAAGGAAGCGGAAAGGAAGCGTGAAGAGGAGCGGGGTGTGTCATCTTCAGCTGTTTGGAAGTGTGGACGACGTGAGTTTGGATTACTGGAGCCTTCGTTTGGATTACTGGAGCCTTCGTTTGGATTACTGGAGCCTTCGTTTGGATTACTGGAGCCTTCGATTGGATTACGAGCCTTCGATTGGATTCACTGGAGCCTTCGACTGGAAGCAACAAAATGACTTCTGTTTGAACTGTCTTCCCCCCCCCATCGTTGGTAGCGTGAGTGAAACAAACCAGCTGTGGGTTATTAAAACTTTGTGTGCCGCCGAGCACTTGTTTGGGGACAGAGATTAACTGACGGACTCACGTTCGAGCCACGTTCCTCTTTAAGTTAAGGGATTATTCTTGGATGAACTAAAGTTTGGTTTAAAACTTTGTGTGCCGCCGAGCACTTGTTTGGGGACAGAGATTAACTGACGGACTCACGTTCGAGCCACGTTCCTCTTTAAATTAAGAGATTATTCTTGGATGAACTAAAGTTTGGTTTAAAACTTTGTGTGCCGCCGAGCACTGGTTTTGGGACCGAGATTAACTGCTCGAGCCACATTCCTCTTTAAATTGAGTTAGTATTTAATGAATTATTGTTTTGTTTGTGCGGATAAATACATTGCCACCTGTTTGCTGCAGCAGGATTGTTGAACTTTGTGTGCCGCCGAGCTGTGGAATTGATTAAATACAGTACTAAGTTTGTTAAATATTGCTTTCTTTAGTATGAATTATTATGAGGAATTTTGTTTGTATCCAGGGGTAAATACACTTGATTTTGAAAAAAAACTATGTAGTTGATGGGTTTATTTCATTTAGTGTAAGGGTGTGATCACATTAAGTGTTTAACATCCTTTGTTCTAGTTTTGTGTTAAAGGGCAAAGATAGTATTTATTTATTTATTTATTTATTTATTTATTTATATAATTAGACATCGTATATGTCAGGAGAAAGACCTGGCTGGCACCCAAACAAAAGCCTGTCTCACAAAACTGTTACAAATCAATCAATCAATCTTTATTTATAGAGCCCCTTTCAGCAGCCAGAAGGTGCACAAAGTGCTGAACAATACAGAAATAAAAACAAACAATAAAAAACAGCAACAATAAAAAACAGCCAGTTAAAAATTAAAAACAATTTAGACCTAACAAGAATGTCAAAGAACCACTAGGCATTAAAAGCCTGCCTGAATAAGAAGGTTTTTAGATTAGATTTAAAAGACTCCATATGAGTGATGGAGCGCAAGTCCAGAGGTAGCTTATTCCAGAGACTGGGTGCAACGACAGAAAAGGCCCGGTCACCCCAACGTTTGTAGTTGGTCTTTGGAACAGACAGGAGAAATGTATTTGATGATCTCAGTGTTCTCCTATAGTCACGGACAGTTACAAGATCAGTCAAATACTGTACAGTGGGGCAAGACCATTAAGAGCTTTAAAAGTGAACCTCTTTTGGCTGGGAGGCTCAGCACACATCCTTGTGGGGCCCCTGTGTTCAATGTGATGGTGCTAGATGTGTTACTCCCGATCCGTACTGTCTGTGGTCTCCCGGTCAGGAAGTCTAGCAGCCAGTTACACATTGAGGTGTTCAGCCCCAGACTGTCCAGTTTATGGATGAGCTGTTGGGGGATGATGGTGTTGAATGCCGAGCTGAAGTCGATGAACAGCATTCTAACATAAGAGTCCTTCGTGTCCAGATGTGTGAGAGCTGTGTGGAGGGCAGAGGAGATGGCATCGTCGGTTGAGCGATTAGGTCGGTATGCAAATTGGAAGGGATCCAGGGAGGCAGGGAGGACAGATGTGATGCTTTTCATGACTAGCCGTTCAAAGCACTTCATCAGGATGGGGGTGAGTGCTACTGGGCGATAGTCATTGAGGCATGCGGGCGTTGCCTTCTTTGGGACAGGGATGATGGTGGTGGCTTTGAAACAGGTGGGGACGATGGCCTGGCTCAGTGAGATGTTAAAGATGTCCGTGAAGACCGCTGCGAGTTCCCCTGCACAGTCCTTCAGCACACGACCAGGTATGTTGTCAGGACCAGAGGCCTTCCGGGCGTTAATCTTGATGAATGATCGCCTTACGCTGTCTGAGGACAGCGCCAGCACCTGGCCATCAGGAGAGGGGGGAGTTTATGTGCAGGTGTGCTGTTACTTGCCTCAAACCGAGCAAAGAACTCATTCAGTTCATTCAGCGTAGAGGTTGAGCTGTCACAGGTCTGGGGGGATGGTTTGTAGTTTGTGATGGTCTGTATTCCCTGCCACAGACTGCGTGTATCCTTGCTGTCCTTGAAACGGTGAGCTATTTTCCTGGAATACTGCTTCTTGGCCTTTCTGATGCCCCAATCCAGGTTCTTTCTGGCTGCCCTCAGGCCCACCTGATCTCCCGCTTTGAAGGCAGCATTCCTGGCTCTCAGGAGTCTGTAAACCTCAGCTGTCAGCCATGGCTTCTGATTAGCCCGAACAGTGATGGTCTTGAGGTTAGTTACATCATCAATGCACTTGGTGATGTATGAACATACAGTGTCTGAGTACTCCTGGAGACATAAGTTGTTGTTTGTGGTAGCAGCTTCTTTGAACATACCCCAATCTGTGGTGTCAAAACAGTCCTGGAGTGCCTCTGAAGACCCCTCTGGCCACACTCGTATCTGCTTGCGGACTGGTTTTGTGACTTTCACCAGCGGCCTGTATGCTGGCTTAAGCATAACACAGATATGGTCAGAAGCACCAATGTGGGGGAGGGGAGGGCTCTGTAGGCATTTTTCATGGTGGTGTAAACTTGGTCCAGTGTGTTGTTTCCTCTTGTTGCAAAGTTTATGTTTTTGTATGTTTTTGGAAATACACTCTTTAAATCTGCTTTGTTGAAATCACCAGCCGTGATGAGGGCTGTGCGATATGACAATATATATTGTGGGGACGATAGAAACGTGTCTATCGTGCTACTTTCCTTCTATCGTCTCTATCGTGATAAATAAGAATAAAAAATAACTGTCGCAAAGAAGCTTCATATGGGGTTTTGCGAGATGACGGCGCTGCTTTATGTTTGACGCACGCGCGGGTTTGCGACACATGCTTTACGTTGTTAAACTCGAGAGCAACAGAGCCGCAGGCGCATGAAGCCGGTGTCTCAACAAGGAGAAAACAGCTGCACAGGCAGCCCAAGAAGAATAACTTTTACCAAAAAGAGGGGGAAGCTCACCTTGTTAGCTTCCATTATTTCGCTCCGCTGAAACTCGGAGACAAAATGGGTCCAGAGGACACGAACCCAGAGTCCAACCGAGTCCGAACTCGGGTCCAGTTAACCAATACAAAACAGACCAGAGACACAACAGAACCGGAATCAAACGCAACGTTTTCTCTTTTCTGTTTCTTGCTTTGTTTACTCAAACTTCAGAGCGGATTTCTTCTTTGTGAGTTTCATTAGCAGCTGTTGTTTTACCGCCACCTGCAGGAAAAATTTGGACCAAAGTAGAAAAGGAGTAAGAGCCCGTAAATAAGTTTTTTCGTTTTTACTGATAGATAATTAGTTATTAGCTGTACTGCATTTTAAATAAAAATAGATATCATCATTCCTCTATCAGATAGAATTCTGATAGAGGAAATTTGCAAACTGATGTGTACCGCAAACCCACCCACACAGACCAGTATTTAAAGTTCGACTCCCATCACCCTCTGGAGTACAAGTTAGGAGTCATCAGGACTCTGTATCACAGAGCAGACAGCGTCCCCACTAACTTAGGAGCCAGACAGAAGGAGAAATCACACACAAAACAGGCTCTAGGGAAATGTGGATATCCTAACTGGGCCTTCCTGAAAGCAGAGAAGAAACCCAAACAGGACTCCAGCCAGCCATCAGGTGAAAAGAAGGAACCCAGACCCAGACCAGTGGTCATTCCGTATGTTGCGGGAGTTTCAGAGACATTGAGACGTTTATTCTCTAAACACAACGTCCCAGTGGCTTTTAAACCCCAAAATACATTACGGCAAAGACTGGTTCATCCCAAAGATCCAGTCCCCCGGCACAAACAGAGTAATATTGTGTATGCTGTTCAGTGTCAGGAGGGCTGTGATCAGTCTTACATCGGGGAAACTAAACAGCCACTGGCCAAAAGGATGGCCCAGCACAGAAGATCAACATCATCAGGTCAGGACTCTGCGGTCTACACTCATCTCCAGGCCAGCGGTCACTCTTTCAAGGATGAAGATGTTCACATCCTTGATAGAGAGGAACGATGGTTTGAGAGAGGAGTAAAGGAGGCCATCTTTGTGAAAAGAAACCGTCCATCATTAAACAGGGGTGGAGGCCTCCGGGTTCAACTGTCTCCCTCTTACAATGCTGTTATTGCTAGTATCACTCAGCCCTCTGTGAATAGCAAACAACCATCAGGGTGCTAATGATCCATTGTTAGGCTGATGGCCCTCCTTGATCATGTGAGCAGCTGGTTTCAGGCTGTCATCAGCCAACTGGTTGTGCAACACTGTGAGAGGGTGCTATTTATAAGACTGAGCTGAACACAGCAACTCAGACTGAGGAAGTCTTTCGGACGAAAGACGAAACGTTTCTACATTTTTTTTGCTTTGTTTTGTTTTATTTTTTGAATGTCCAGAGGACCAGACTTAGCTTTTTTAGATTTTTCTACCTGGATTATTGAGCATGCATCAGAGTATTTTGAACCACTTTGGCCAGGATTGCCTCAAACTTGTTAGAGAGTTTGAGAAAACAGCTAGGAAGAGGGCAGACTACAGGAACCACTTGCGATTCAACCTTAGATGCAGACAAAGTGGCATCATTCCCAAGAGCCTGGAACTGAAATCGTCGGTCAGCGGGGACCGAGCAAGCAAGATCCTTCAGAAGGCACAGACGCAGCTGCTGAATGAACGGGTAAGACAGACCAATTTTACTATTGAGGCCTTGAAGACCAAAGAAGAGCACATTAAACAAAAACTAACAACGTGCCTAGATCAGACCACACTTCAGCAAGTGAAGTGATCAGACACGCTTAGCATAGCATGCCAGGTCCAAGACTCGACAGCAAAACAAATTTAATTTACTGATAACTCGTCAACACCATCACAATTCCAATAACAACACATTCAGTGTAAAGGCCCCAATATACCCGTTTCTTTTGCCTCACGCCGCTCGGCGCCGTGGGAGCGCCACGGCAAAAGCCTTTGATCGCGGGCGTGAACGCGCCAAGCTCAAATTTTACTACGCCTACGCGCGCGTTGATAAACTGCCTCGCGTGTCAGCAAATGACCAATCAGCGACCTCAATTTGTCCTGTAGCCTGCACTCCAGAGAGCTGCGCTTGCATAGAGTATAATATGAACTGCCTGCGCGCAACTCACGCCAGTCCAGCGGCGCTGGGCACAAAGAACAGTATACTGGGGGCTTAAGGCAACACTCCACTACACAGCTACATGCCAGGGAGACAGAGAAGTGGGTGAAGAATTTATCTGACAGACAGCTCACCCAGCCGGAGACAGAGATTCTTGCCAGGGGACTAAACTTTGCAGTGGCACCAAGTAGAATTCCTCTAGTAGAGATGATCACAGCCACTGAGTCAGCCATCCGTAACAACAAAATTAGAGAGTTTGAAGCAGAACAACTCAGAGTCAAAGTTTCAGCCTGTCTCAGTAATGCTAAACCACCACCTTCCAACATCAGTAGAGAAGAGAAAGATGCACTCAACACTCTTAGCAAGGACAAAAACATCATAATTCTCCCAGCAGACAAAGGAAGGTGCACAGTGATTTTGAACCAGAAAGACTATCATGAGAAAGTTATGTCACTCCTTAGTGACGTAACCAGGCTGTCATATTGTTAAGTTTGCAGATGATACAGCGGTGGTGGGATGCATCACAAACAATGATGAGTCCAGCTACAGACAGGAGGTGGAACATCTGGAGAGCTGGTGCAAAGAGAATAATCTTCACATGAATGTGAAGAAGACAAAGGAGATGATTGTGGACTTCAGAAGGAACAAACACACCCATGCCCCACTGAAAATAGGTGGGTCTGCAGTGGAAGTGGTCTCCAGCTACAAATACTTGGGTGTACACATGAATGATAACCTCAGCTGGAGCAACAACACCACCAGCCTGATCAAGAAAGGTCATCAGAGACTCTACTTCCTCAGACGGCTGAGACGTGCTGGTCTGAGCAGCCCAGTTCTCACCTCGTTCTACAGGTGTGCAGTGGAGAGCATCCTGTGCTCCAGCATCAACGTGTGGCATGGAGGCTGCACAGTTGAAGAGAGGAAAGCTCTACAGAGAGTGGTGAAGGCTGCACAGAAGTCTGTTGGAGTCAGTCTCCCCACCATCACAGACATTTACACCTCCAGATGCAGGAAAAGAGCCACCTGCATCATGAAAGACCTCACTCATCCAGCACACTCACTCTTTGCCCCACTCCCCTCAGGACGGAGGTTGAGGAGCATCAAGTGTAGAACCACTAGACTGAGGAACAGCTTCTACCCTGAGGCTGTTAGACTCATGAATAAATAAAAATAAAATAAAAAATAAACACTGCAAAATATCACATCATGCTGATGCTGATCTGTTTTCTTGTTGCTGTGTTCATCTGTGTTCATCTGTGACCATCTGCTCATACAAACTCATGTTCGTGCTGCTGTTTATTCCCACTATATTAGGCTTAGTGTATTACTAGTTGATGTTTTTCTTAGTTAATTCTAGATGTTATTACTGTTTTTCTCTTGCATTTGTTGTTGGATGTAACTGGGACCCCGTGTACATAATCTCGTTTTCATCACATGTACCACATGCGGTGCAAATGACAATAAAGACTCTCTGACTCTCTAACCACTTATGAACTGCTGAAAAGAGATCCAGGAAGTGGTTACAAGAAGAAGTTGATAGATTGCCTGAAAATTTTAAAGCAGGACAAGGCTATTGACAGTATTCTGTACCACAGACTGTACCCAGGGGAGGCCACGCCCAGTCTGTATGGTTTACCCAAAATCCACAAACAAGGTGTACCTTTAAGACCAATTGTTAGCATGATTAACTCGGTCACTTACAATGTTTCCAAATATCTGGCATCTGTACTCATCCCTTTAGTTGGCAGCTCAGAACACCACATACAGAACACCATGGACTTTGTGGAGAAGGTGAAGGGTGTCATCATGGAGACTGATGAAACAATGGTCTCTTTTGATGTCACATCACTCTTTACGTGCATCCCTGTTGATGAAGCAGTAGAGGTGGTCTGTTTAAGGTTAAAATCAGACACCACTCTGAACAGCAGGACCACACTTTCCACAGAGCAACTGTGTCAACTCTTGAAACTGTGCCTGCAGTCAACCTACTTCACATATGGGGAGCAATATTATAGGCAGAAACATGGGTGTGCTATGGGGTCGCCAGTTTCTCCTATTGTTGCCAACCTGTACATGGAGGAGGTAGAAAAGAAAGCCTTGACGTCCTTTTCAGGGAGACCACCAAGTCATTGGTTCAGGTATGTTGATGACACCTGGGTTAAAATTAAATCTCAGGAAGTCCAACATTTCACTGATCACATCAACTCTGTGGATAAATATATCAAGTTCACACGAGAAGATGTAAAAAATGGCAGGTTGGCTTTCTTGGACTGTGAGGTCTCAGTTTCTGATAGAGGAAATTTGCAAACTGATGTGTACCGCAAACCCACCCACACAGACCAGTATTTACAGTTCGACTCCCATCACCCTCTGGAGCACAAGTTAGGAGTCATCAGGACTCTGTACCACAGAGCAGACAGCGTCCCCACTAACTTAGGAGCCAGACAGAAGGAGAAATCACACACAAAACAGGCTCTAGGGAAATGTGGATATCCTAACTGGGCCTTCCTGAAAGCAGAGAAGAAACCCAAACAGGACTCCAGCCAACCATCAGGTGAAAAGAAGGAACCCAGACCCAGACCAGTGGTCATTCCGTATGTTGCGGGAGTTTCAGAGACATTGAGACGTTTATTCTCTAAACACAACGTCCCAGTGGCTTTTAAACCCCAAAATACATTACGGCAAAGACTGGTTCATCCCAAAGATCCAGTCCCCCGGCACAAACAGAGTAATATTGTGTATGCTGTTCAGTGTCAGGAGGGCTGTGATCAGTCTTATATCGGGGAAACTAAACAGCCACTGGCCAAAAGGATGGCCCAGCACAGAAGATCAACATCATCAGGTCAGGACTCTGCAGTCTACACTCATCTCCAGGCCAGCGGTCACTCTTTCAAGGATGAAGATGTTCACATCCTTGATAGAGAGGAACGATGGTTTGAGAGAGGAGTAAAGGAGGCCATCTTTGTGAAAAGAAACCGTCCATCATTAAACAGGGGTGGAGGCCTCCGGGTTCAACTGTCTCCCTCTTACAATGCTGTTATTGCTAGTATCACTCAGCCCTCTGTGAATAGCAAACAACCATCAGGGTGCTAATGATCCATTGTTAGGCTGATGGCCCTCCTTGATCATGTGAGCAGCTGGTTTCAGGCTGTCATCAGCCAACTGGTTGTGTAACACTGTGAGAGGGTGCTATTTATAAGACTGAGCTGAACACAGCAACTCAGACTGAGGAAGTCTTTCGGACGAAAGACGAAACGTTTCTACATTTTTTTGCTTTGTTTTGTTTTATTTTTTGAATGTCCAGAGGACCAGACTTAGCTTTTTTAGATTTTTCTACCTGGATTATTGAGCATGCATCAGAGTAGAAAAGGAGTTGTTTGTTTGTTAGTTTATTCATTTTATAATATGAAATACAACAATTAACGTATTCATAATAGAAAAAAATAAAAAAAAATAAAATGAAAGGTAGCAGATGAAGAATAAATCTTATTAAATCTGCTCCTTATTCATCTAATAACAGTTCAAACAATATTTTCTATAATAACAAAATAAGTAAATAACTCAGTCAATTTTCAATTCACATATATCACACATTAAATTAGATTCATTTATTTTTTTTAGCAATTCATTTTTTACCAGTTTCTTAAATACAAGGAATGATTTGGCTTCCTTAACATTTGTCATTTGGCATTAAGTCATTCCATAATCGTACTCCTTGAATTAAGGTAGATCTTAGGTAGATCTAGTTTCTACTTTGGTCCAAATTTCCTTGTTCTTTTTGTTCACATTCTTATAATTGTAACTATCTGTAGTAAAATAATAAAATAAAAAAACTTTGGTCCAAATTTTTCCTGTACACACACACACACATCGTGTTGTATATATCGTGATATATATCGTTATCGTGATATAAAAAAGTCCATATCGTGATATGATTTTTTCCATATCGCCCAGCCCTAGCCGTGATGAGAAAAGCATCAGGGTGTGCTGTTTGCTGCTCACTGATGTGCAGATATAGTTCATTCAAAGCCTCACTTCTAACTTTGCTGTTGGAGCTTGGAGGAATATATACAGCAACAACAGGGCTGCCAACTCTCACGCAATGACCGTGAGACACACGCATTCGAGGGTTTTCACACGCTCTCACGCCGCATTCACATTCCTCACGCTGAAAACTGACCAACGTCAAAATCTCAACTCCGTTCCACTTCCGTATTGGGAAAATACATAAGTCCGCTCCACGTTTTCACCACAACCCTTGTGAAGTACATCCACGTTGTTATCCAGTCCGTATTTTTGCTCCAACCTTCCATCTACAGTACCTGCAACAGTTTGCAGGAAGTTTCCACAGCCACAGAGCAGCAGAAAGTTACTGACGAAGCTGATGTAGCTCGGTGTTTGCGGTCTGACTCTTCCCAGGAGGAAAGGTGAGTGGATTAAATTACATTAATATCAAACATGTTAGAAAGAAAGGAAAAATTAGATGGACGGAGCAGAGAAACTAGGGAAATAAAGTGTGATAGCCAAACGTGCTAAATGAACCATATTACTGTATATGGTTTATTTAGCACGTTTGGCTAGCCGGATGTCTGCCTAGCAACACAAAGAGCAGGTAAGATTGAATTGAAAATTAAGAATAAACACAAGTAGATAATGGTATCTTGTTAACTGAGTACATTTATTAAACCAGCATGATGATTAACCATTTAAATCCTTTAAAGGATTCTAAAATGTCCAGTAAAATAATAATAATAATAATAATAATAATAATAATAATAATAATAATAATAATAATAAACTTTATTTGTATAGCACCTTCCTACAATGCCTTGCATTGACCAAGGTGCTTAACAGGATAAAAAGATGAATAAACTGGAACAATAAATCAATGAAAATAGAATAAGAAACAACAGCAATAAAAGAAGGCAATGGAAATAAAAAATGCTACATACTAAAATAACACAAGTAATAAAAGTTACACACTGAAAGCTTTTTTGAACAAGTGGAAATAAAAAGGCAATGGAAATAAAAAATGCTACATATTAAAATACCAAAAGTAATAAAAGTTACACACTGGAAGCTTATTTGAACAAGTGGAAATAAAAAGGCAATGGAAATAAGACCATCGGTGGGACAAAAGCAAAGCATTTTGTTTTATTTAACAAACGAACAAAATCAGAAAAGACAGAGAGAAACACAACCAACAGAACAACAACCAACAGAACAGCAACAAGCAGAAACAAGAGCAACAGAAGAATACATGGAAGACCAGGAGACAGGACAGGCAGAAGAACAGCAACAAACAGTGTCCCCCAAGAGCAGCAACTCTCAGCAAATTATTCATGATTATTTTTGATAACTAATATTACAAGTGAGTATGGGGGAACCCAATATGGTGCTCACCTCCTGATGAGAAACCTGCTAAGTTTTATTAATTTTATTAAGAATGACTTTCCCAGTAGCCCAACACCACATTCATTCAACCTTTATTTATACAGGCTAGCCTTGTTGAGCCACGGGGACTCATTTACAAGAGGGACCTGTTTCACTCACACCCAGGGTCAATTTAGAGTTACCAATCAGCCTAACATGACTTCTTGTCCAATATGTCTCTCTGATCATTAGCATAACACAGTATTTATGTTAGCTCTATTTGTTTGGCAGGAAGAAAGCTGAACATTGGCTTCACCACCAGGGCTAAGCTGAACAAGTTGCTAGATGATGGAGACATCACACCACAACAAATAACTTCCATGAGGCTGCTTTAACATTTCTGCTCAGAGCTGTAGACTATGCCATAAAGAAGCTGCCCCTACAGGAACCACTACTGAGACATGAGCCGTCATCTACAATCATCAAGGCCTCTAAGAAGGCCACAGGCCTGTACAACCAGTCACACAAAATATGAGACTTGAGGAATTCCAGCTGTTTCCAGCTTTTTGTGTGAACACACAGTTCAAAACACTTAAAATTCAATTGTTTACAACTCATCTGCTTACCATTTAGGCACTGTGTATTTATTGTTTTGTTGCTGTTTCGCTGTTGATATGTACATTTTCTGCTAAACCCACTGGAAAATGAAGAATGTCTCTAACTTTCCTCTTGTCATTTTTGACTAAACCTACATCATAAAATGCTCTTCATACAATGTACAGTAACAGTTAAAACACAGTCAAAAAGGTGGTAAATACTAACATTTATGGAGGACTTACTGACATTATTAGAAATAAAAGCAGAAATATATAAATAGACCATTAAATGAATATATGCACTTAAAGTTTAAAGTTTAGTTTAAAACAAAGCAAACAGGAAAACACCTGTGCTTTTGTTTTAAACTAAACCTTAAACTAAACTGAGGCAGCACAGACATCTGCATGTGGATTCTGCTTTATCCTGTCTGTTGACCAATAGGAGAAGAGCTGATCCAGGAAAGGTTTCCTTTTTTATTTAATTGGTGCATTTTAAGTTATTTATTGGTTTTTATATGTTTTAGTTATTTATTCATCCATTAATATATTTCTTTCTACTTTTTATTTCTAACTATGTCAGTTTCGGTCCTCCATACATATTCAAATATGAAATAGTATTTCAATCTGACACAGATCTATAAAGTAGAGTGTAGGGAGTCATTTTCAGTCAATTTCTATTGTAGGATGTAGCCAACAGGATGAGGGCAGGTGAAGCTCACCAGCACAATCAAACCCTGTTGCCGCGTTGCCGCCGCGCTGCCGCCGCGTTGCCGCCGCGCTGCCGCCGCGTTGCCGCACCCCCCCCCCCCCCCACACACACACACAAACAAAATTCTCACTCTTTGGCTTTTTGAAAAGTTGGCAGCCCTGCAACAATCATAACAGTTGTAAACTCCCTCAGTAAATAGAACGGTCTGCATTTAATAGTAATGAACTCCACTAAATGTGAGCAGTGTTTGTGGACCACAGCAGCATCCAGGCACCATGCTTTGTTGATGTAAACACAGAGCCCCCCTCCCCTTGTCTTACCTCCCTCGAGGGTTCGGTCTGCTCTGTAGCATGTTAGCTCCCCTAGCTAAACAGCATGGTCCGGAACGTTGTTGTTAAGCCACGTTTCTGTGAATACAAACACACAACAGTCTCTCACAGTCTTTTGTGTCGTTTGTAGCAGGCGAATATAATCCAATTTGTTGTCCAAGGAGCGCACAGTAGCCAAAACCATGGATGGAATAGCCGGCTTGTGTGGGCTAGCTGCTAACCTAGCTCCGATGCCTCCGCGCTTACCCCGCTTCTGTTTTCTGTCACGCCGCTTGTGGCGTT
>JBBPBX010030243.1:0-20096 GCA_038048925.1 Garcialebias charrua
TTTCTAGCAGCTAAAACACCAACATGAAACTTCAGTATGAACTCTAGCAGCTAAAACACCAACATGAAACTTCAGTATGAACTTCAGCAGCTAAAACACCAACACGAAACTTCAGTATGAACTTCAGCAGCTAAAACACCAACACAAAACTTCAGTATGAACTTTAGCAGCTAAAACACCAACACAAAACTTCAGTATGAACTCTAGCAGCTAAAACACCAACATGAAACTTCAGTCTGAACTCTAGCAGCTAAAACACCAACATGAAACTTCAGTCTGAACTTCAGCAGCTAAAACACCAACATGAAACTTCAGTATGAACTCTAGCAGCTAAAACACCAACATGAAACTTCAGTATGAACTCTAGCAGCTAAAACACCAACATGAAACTTCAGTATGAACTCTAGCAGCTAAAACACCAACATGAAACTTCAGTCTGAACTTCAGCAGCTAAAACACCAACACGAAACTTCAGTATGAATTCTAGCAGCTAAAACACCAACACAAAACTTCAGTATGAACTCTAGCAGCTAAAACACCAACATGAAACTTCAGTATGAACTCTAGCAGTTAAAACACCAACATGAAACTTCAGTCTGAACTCTAGCAGCTAAAAAACCAACAAGAAACTTCAGTCTGAACTCTAGCAGCTAAAACACCAACAAGAAACTTCAGTCTGAACTCTAGCAGCTAAAACACCAACATGAAACTTCAGTCTGAACTCTAGCAGCAAAAACACCAACATGAAACTTCAGACTGAAGTTTCTAGCAGCAAAAACACCAACATGAAACTTCAGACTGAAGTTTCTAGCAGCTAAAACACCAACATGAAACTTCAGTCTGAACTCTAGCAGCAAAAACACCAACATGAAACTTCAGACTGAAGTTTCTAGCAGCAAAAACACCAACATGAAACTTCAGACTGAAGTTTCTAGCAGCTAAAACACCAACACGAAACTTCAGAATGAACTCTAGCAGCTAAAACACCAACACGAAACTTCAGTATGAACTCTAGCAGCTAAAACACCAACACGAAACTTCAGCATGAACTCTAGCAGCTAAAACACCAACATGAAACTTCAGTATGAACTCTAGCAGCTAAAACACCAACATGAAACTTCAGTCTGAACTCTAGCAGCTAAAACACCAACATGAAACTTCAGACTGAAGTTTCTAGCAGCTAAAACACCAACATGAAACGTCAGTCTGAACTTCAGCAGCTAAAACACCAACATGAAACTTCAGTATGAACTCTAGCAGCTAAAACACCAACATGAAACTTCAGTATGAACTCTAGCAGCTAAAACACCAACATGAAACTTCAGTATGAACTCTAGCAGCTAAAACACCAACATGAAACTTCAGTCTGAACTCTAGCAGCTAAAACACCAACATGAAACTTCAGTCTGAACTCTAGCAGCTGAAACACCAACATGAAACTTCAGACTAAAGTTTCTAGCAGCTAAAACACCAACATGAAACTTCAGTCTGAACTCTAGCAGCTAAAACACCAACATGAAACTTCAGACTAAAGTTTCTAGCAGCTAAAACACCAACATGAAACTTCAGTATGAACCCTGCAGCTAAAACCCCAACATGAAACTTCAGTATGACCTCTAGCAGCTAAAACACCAACACGAAACTTCAGTATGAACTTCAGCAGCTAAAACACCAACACGAAACTTCAGTATGAACTCTAGCAGCTAAAACACCAACACGAAACTTCAGTATGAACTTCAGCAGCTAAAACACCAACACGAAACTTCAGTATGAACTCTAGCAGCTAAAACACCAACACGAAACTTCAGTATGAACTCTAGCAGCTAAAACACCAACATGAAACTTCAGTCTGAACTCTAGCAGCTAAAACACCAACATGAAACTTCAGTCTGAACTTCAGCAGCTAAAACACCAACATGAAACTTCAGTATGAACTTCAGCAGCTAAAACACCAACACGAAACTTCAGTATGAACTCTAGCAGCTAAAACACCAACACGAAACTTCAGTATGAACTCTAGCAGCTAAAACACCAACATGAAACTTCAGTACTGAACTCTCTAGCAGCTAAAACACCAACACGAAACTTCAGTATGAACTTCAGCAGCTAAAACACCAACACGAAACTTCAGTATGAACTCTAGCAGCTAAAACACCAACATGAAACTTCAGTCTGAACTCTAGCAGCTAAAACACCAACATGAAACTTCAGTCTGAACTTCAGCAGCTAAAACACCAACATGAAACTTCAGTATGAACTTCAGCAGCTAAAACACCAACACGAAACTTCAGTATGAACTCTAGCAGCTAAAACACCAACACGAAACTTCAGTATGAACTCTAGCAGCTAAAACACCAACATGAAACTTCAGACTGAAGTTTCTGGCAGTTAAAACACCAACATGAAACTTCAGTATGAACTCTAGCAGCAAAAACACCAACACGAAACTTCAGTATGAACTCTAGCAGCTAAAACACCAACATGAAACTTCAGACTGAAGTTTCTGGCAGTTAAAACACCAACATGAAACTTCAGTATGAACTCTAGCAGCTAAAACATCAACACGAAACTTCAGTAAGAACTTCAGCAGCTAAAACACCAACATGAAACTTCAGTATGAACTCTAGCAGCTAAAACACCAACATGAAACTTCAGTCTGAACTCTAGCAGCTAAAACACCAACATGAAACTTCAGTCTGAACTTCAGCAGCTAAAACACCAACATGAAACTTCAGTATGAACTTCAGCAGCTAAAACACCAACACGAAACTTCAGTATGAACTCTAGCAGCTAAAACACCAACACGAAACTTCAGTATGAACTCTAGCAGCTAAAACACCAACATGAAACTTCAGACTGAAGTTTCTGGCAGTTAAAACACCAACATGAAACTTCAGTATGAACTCTAGCAGCTAAAACATCAACACGAAACTTCAGTAAGAACTTCAGCAGCTAAAACACCAACACGAAACTTCAGTATGAACTTCAGCAGCTAAAACACCAACATGAAACTTCAGTATGAACTCTAGCAGCTAAAACACCAATGCCAAACTTAAATCTGAACTCTTTAGCTGCTAAAACATCAAAATAAAACCTCCTGGAGTTCTGGACTAAACATTTGGTTTGGTTCTTTCTTATTTATATTTCAAATGTTTTCATTCTAACGATAACTGAAGCTTTTTAAGCTGCTCAGATATCAAAACATTCGGCTCATTCAGCAGATGCTGTGACTGTTGTCACTTTTTAAATATTTTACTTTATTTACAAATATATTTATCACATTTTACTGCCTTTAGCAAGTATTTCACTATTTTTAAGTTTCTTTCTAGATTTTTTAAAACTTAGATTCTAGTTAGCCTGTTCAAACTCTTAACTTAGTGTTGTTGTTGTTTTGCACTGGTTTTAGCTAGCCTTAGGCTGCTTTGAGCCTTTAGCTAGCCTTTTGTTTTTTTTACCTAATGTTTTTTTAGCTAGTGTTCTGCCTTTGTAAGCTAGCGTTTTTGCATCTTTGAGCTTTAAGTTAGTGTCCTGTATCCAAAAACTCAGTTTTAGCATCTTCGGCTGTTCTTCAGCACTCGGCATTCACCCTCCATTTTTGCAGAAGATGCCGTTTTTCTCGTTTTAAACTCCCGTCCTTCTGGTTGTGTTTTGTGTTTTAAAACAAAAATAGCTCTGGTCTGTTTTTAGCGCCTTCCTTGAACATGAGCGTCGACCTCCAGAGGATTACGTCCACAAACTCACGGCTCAGACGTGGTACTTCCTGTCCAGAATAAACGACTGGTTTCTGCTTTCGGGTGGCCGCGCTGTGACTACTTCCTGTCTGCGTTTCTGGATTCCCTTCGCAGACGAACCCCAGACAAATATTTGAAGGAAATTCCTCAGGGACAGATAAACTCTTTTCGTTGTGTCTGTCAGGTTGTTGGTGTGCAGGTGAACCTTACAGGTCTCATGCAGGACCCGCAGCCCCAGACGTGAAATAATGAGTCCTGGTTCCGGGTCTTTCACAATAAGCTCCTTCACCCCAGCAGAAAGCAAACAAACAAAGTCCTCTGCCAGGTGTTTTCACCCCGCACATCTGGATGCGGGTCCTGATCTCGGATGCTTATAAAGATGAGATGTTTTGACTGCGATGGCGTCTAAAATCCTAACGTGGCTGCCTCTGTGTTCACAGTGATCCGAGCGAAGGTGGTGGGGAAGAAGATGCTGAGCGACGGGCCTTTTGGAACGATGAGATACACGGTGAAGCAGATGAAGGTCAGTTTGATGATTTCTACTTTTAAAATGTTGTGGCCGAGATTCTCCTCATGTTTACCTGTCTGTTAGCAAAATACTTCATGATCCACTAACTGCAGTGTTTCCCCTACATTACTTCACTTGGCAAGGCTGGCGTTCTGTTTCCTTTAGCTTGGAGCTAACATTCTGCAACTTTTAGCTTTAGGCTGGCGTTCTGCTTCCTTTAGCTTGGAGCTAACATTCTGCAACTTTTAGCTTTAGGCTGCCGTTCTGCCTCCTTTAGCTTGGAGCTAACATTCTGCAACTTTTAGCTTTAGGCTGGCGTTCTGCTTCCTTTAGCTTGGGGCTAACATTTTGCATCCTTTAGCTTTAGGCTGGCATTTTGCAGCTTTTAGCTTTAGGCTGCCATTCTGCCTCCTTTAGCTTGGGGCTAATATTCTGCATTTTTTAGCTTTAGGCTGGCGTTCTGCGGCTTTTAGCTTTAGGCTGCCATTCTGCCTCCTTTAGCTTGGGGCTAGCATTCTGCATTTTTTAGCTTTAGGCTGGCGTTCTGCAGCTTTTAGCTTTAGGCTGCCATTCTGCTTCCTTTAGCTTGGGGCTAACATTCTGCATTTTTTATTTTTAGGCTGGCGTTCTGCATCTTTTGGCTTTAGGCTGGCGTTCTGCTTCCTTTAGCTTGGAGCTAACATTCTGCAACTTTTAGCTTTAGGCTGCCATTCTGCTTCCTTTAGCTTGGGGCTAACATTCTGCATTTTTTAGCTTTAGGCTGGCGTTCTGCATCTTTTAGCTTTAGACTAGCATTTAGCAGCTTTCAGCTTTAGGCTGGCATTCTGCAGCTTTTAGCTTTAGGCTGGCGTTCTGCTTCCTTTAGCTTGGAGCTAACATTCTGCAACTTTTAGCTTTAGGCTGGCGTTCTGCATCTTTTAGCTTTAGACCGCCATTCTGCCTCCTTTAGCTTGGGGCTAACATTTTGCATTTTTAGCTTTAGGCTGCCATTCTGCTTCCTTTAGCTTGGGGCTAACATTTTGCATATTTTAGCTTTAGACTAGAATTCTGCAGCTTTTAGCTTTAGACTAGCATTTAGCAGCTTTTAGCTTTAGGCTGGCGTTCTGCAGCTTTTAGCTTTAGGCTGCCATTCTGCTTCCTTTAGCTTGAGGCTAACATTTTGCATATTTTAGCTTTAGGCTGGCGTTCTGCATCCTTTAGCTTTAGACTGGCATTCTGCATCTTTTAGCTTTAAGCTGGCATTCTGCTTCCTTTAGCTTGGAGGTAACATTTTGCATCTTTTAGCTTTAGGCTGGCATTCTGCATCTTTTAGCTTTAGGCTGGCATTCTGCATCTTTTAGCTTTAGACTAGCATTCTGCAGCTTTTAGCTTTAGGCTGCCATTCTGCTTCCTTTTAGCCTGGTTGATACCAGACCCATGTCCTTCACTTCGCTTTGTACTAGGGTCTGGCATCTCTCCCATAGACAGCGATTTCTCCGTTAGATTTTTGAATGGACCAATCAGAGAACAGAAGGCGGAGTTTTGTTAGTTAGCCTGGCGAGGTCCAGGCTATTCAGATAAAAAGCTCAGAAACCNTAGATTTTTGAATGGACCAATCAGAGAACAGAAGGCGGAGTTTTGTTAGTTTAGCCTGGCGAGGTCCAGGCTATTCAGATAAAAAGCTCAGAAACCACTCGGTGGATATTTTTTCTGCCACCAGTGTGTAATTATATGTCTTTAATTTACTGACTGTTGGCCTAGATGAAACATTTGAGATAAAATTCGATTTTTTATCATTTATTTTCGTAGCGCACCCGAGGCTGTTTGGAAAATATCAAACCGAAACTATTTAATATCCAGCAGATTTGACCATTTCGTGAATTGATTTAGGAACTGTTAAGCTCAGGAACACTTCTGATATAACGTCAGCTATGAACTATATTTTTTCTCAGCAGAGAAATAATAGTTTTTTACCTTGTTTTGATGAAAATTCGTTCGTGGCGGCAGCCATTTTGAATGACGACGTCAGTCGACATCGTTCAAAACTCCGCCTTCTGCTCTCTGATTGCTCAGGAACACTTCTGATATAACGTCAGCTATGAAATCTATTTTTTCTCAGCAGAGAAATAATAGTTTTTTACCTTGTTTTATTGAAAATTCCTTCGTGGCGGCAGCCATTTTGAATGACGACGTCAGTCGACGTCGTTCAAAACTCCGCCTTCTGTTCTCTGATTGGTCCGGTCAAAACCTACCGGAGACATCCTTGTGGATGGGAGAAATGCCAGACCCAGCAGTGAAGGGAAATGAGAATTGAGCGGAGCTGCGTAGGAATGGCGAGGGCCAGGCTAGCTTCCTTTAGCTTGGGGCTAACATTTTGCAACTTTTAGCTTTAGGCTGGCGTTCGGCAGCCTTTACTGTTAGGCTGGAGTTTTGCTTCTTTTAGCTTGGGGCTAGCATTTTGCTTCTTTTAGTTTGGGGCTAGCATTTTGCTTCCTTTAGCTTGGGGCTAGTGTTTTGCTTCTTTTAGCTTGGGGCTAGCATTCTGCATCCTTTAGCTTATGCTTTGCTTCTTTTAGCACAGCTAACTGACTTCAGAAAACAAAACATGGCTCTAATTTAACAGATGAGCCGAAGCTCTGCGTGACAGTAGCTGAGAGTCATCTTTAGCACACACTTTGAATAGCACACAGTATTTTTTACTGAAAACGATGGCAACAACGGTTTCTGTCGACCATCTTTGTTAGCAAAATATTCACCACTGAACAGATTTGAATGGAACCTTCAGCAACATTTAAATCTTTAGTTGTGATGCGTTAGTTTAATGTTCAGTCTTCTCTAAATAAGCGTTCCCACAGAGGGGAATCCAACCTCTCTGGTAAACATTTGGGTCTCTCCGCCCCTTTTAGCTGCTGTGCAACAGCTGCAAAGCAGTTTGGGACACTTGGCTTGAAGTCGTTCCTTTCTCTTCTTACATAATGGAGCAGATTTGTGACGGATGCTGACGTGGGCCTGCTGCTCAGACCGGAGCCAGGCGGAGGATTAGCAGGCTTACAGCTTAACCCAACTCCTCGCACCACGAGTAAACATTTACCCAGAGTCCGTCACTTCACGGCATCCTTTATTTGTTTGAACCCAAACGAGTAAAAAGCCCAATTCTCTTGAACTTAAAGAAAAGACTCATGAGAGAAATCGGTTTGGCTTCCTGTCGGCGCCGCATTTTTATGGCCAGAGCAACAGTTTGTTCTGTTTTTCTGGGAGCGTCTAAACAGGATTTCCTGTTGTTCTCAGACCAATAACAGTCTAAAATACCTGACTTCAGGCTCAAAGCTGAAGAACTTTACGCAACAACAACAACAACAACAACAAACTAGTCTGACACAGCCTGGGTCGTTGCGGCGTTCCTGAAAAACATGGTTTAGTAAAGCGCCTAAAGCAGAGAGGCCCTCGTTAATTCTCCTTGTGGTTGATTTCTTGCAGATGTACAAAGGATTTGATAAAGTTCAGCACGTGCAGCACATTTACACGGACGCCTCGGAGAGTTTGTGCGGAGTCAAGTTCGACATCAACAAGTACCAGTACCTGATCACAGGTGAGCCCTTCGTACGGGAACGCATCTCGTTGTTTGGACACAAATGGCTCTAACGTCCTATTTTACAGATATGTAGCTAAAATTTGCTCCTTTCTACTGGTTTTCTATGCCGAACCAGCAGGCAAAGATCCAGTTCCAGCAGCTAAAGTTTGTTTACCTTCAGCTACCAGGGTTACAAGTTTATTAAAAGGCCGCCGCTCGCTCATGTCCTCCCAACGGACTTTCTTCTATTTATTGCCAAGGCACCAGGAGGCAAAGCAAGACGCTTTAAAAAATAAAACCAGATTTTATTTCCTTATTTTCAGTCCACAAGCAGCAGTTCTCTCCCTCCAGCTTCTTGTAACCAACAGGCAGCAGGAAGTGTTTTCCAACACGGGTGTTTTATGAGTTGCTATTTCCAACGGTGGTGCTGTTTACTTTGGACCCTGAGGCGCTTCGCTATACGTGTCGCTAAGTCCCGACCTGTAACTCCACCGCACATGTCAGGCCAACGAGCCGCGGTGTTTCTAGGCAACAGCTGCAGTGTTTACCCGGTCCAGGTGACATCATCCGGTGATTCTCTGTGTTCTCGAGGTGTCTATAAAAAGTCCTGCAAACAACCGGAGCCTCCGGGATGAGCCGCTGGCATCTTTGCTCGTGCTCTGAAGCCGTGTGATACAGAAACAATCAAAAGGGCTACGACTTGGAGCGGACGACTTTCAAATGTTTTTGTTTTAACAAGATGGCCACCATTAGATTCAGACTCTGACAAATGACTTCCAGTCCGTCAGTTCACTTAACACCAATAATGTCTAACATCTGATGTACAAACAAAATACTTCAGAGCAAAACTGCAGAGCAGACATTCAACAAGTAGAGAAACAAAGTAGCTAAAAGCCAAAGTAATAATGCTAACTAAAATTAAAAGTAGCAGAAGGCTAACGGCAGAAAAACAGTTGAATAAAATTAAAAACTACATTAGCAAAAAGGTAGCTGAAAGTAGCAAAGGGCTAGCATAAAGCTAAGATAGCAAAAAAGTTAACTACAAGTAACAGTAACAAAGGACAATCAAAAATTAAAGTAGCAAAGGGATAGCTAAATGGGCTAGGTCAAAGATTAAAGTAGCAACATGCTAGCTCAAAGACTAAAATCAGCAACATGCTAGCTCAAAGACTAAAGCAGAAACGTGCTAGCTCAAAGACTAAAGTAGCAACATGCTAGCTCAAAGACTAAAGTAGCAACATGCTAGCTCAAAGACTAAAGTAGCAACATGCTAGCTCAAAGACTAAAATCAGCAACATACTAGCTCAAAGACTAAAATCAGCAACATGCTAGCTCGAAGACTAAAATCAGCAACATGCTAGCTCGAAGACTAAAATCAGCAACATGCTAGCTCAAATACTAAAATCAGCAACATGCTAGCTTGAAGACTAAAATAGAAACATGCAGCTCAAAGACTAAAGTAGCAACATGCTAGCTCAAATACTAAAATCAGCAACATGCTAGCTCAAAGACTAAAGTAGCAACATGCTAGCTCAAAGACTAAAGTAGAAACATTCTAGCTCAAAGACTAAAGCAGTAACGTGCTAGCTTAAAGACTATAGTAACACGCTAGCTCAAAAACTAAAATCAGCAACAGACTAAAGCAGAAACGTGCTCGAAGACTAAAGCAGCAACGCACTAGCTTGAAGACTAAAGCCCAAAGAAGCAAAAGGCTAAAAGTATTCAAACATTATCTAGCAACTACAAAAAAACAAGACTAGCTGAAGCCTAAACGTAGCAAAAGGGTAGCTAAATGCTAATCCACCATTCAAACAAACTTCCAAATGTGACAGTGAAAATTTTCAAACTAACTCTTAAGTGAAGATGTACTCGTTCTCATGAACTGAATATTAGACAAAAACAGTACAAATGTTTTGGCCTGTAGGGGAAACAAAATGCCAAGAATTGGAGGTTTTGGAAAATGTTGAACAAGGATGCATTTAGCTGTTAGCTGTTGCGTCCCCGCCTGATGACATCACTGTAACGAGACAGACGCTCACAGGCTGTTGAGGTTCATCTGACACAGAGGTCGGTGAGCTGTGAACGCCCTTCTGCTAGAAATAGACGTCTTCTAGCTTCTATTTCTTCTGAAATACAGGTGTGGGTTTATTATGGGATCACTGGACTCAGAAGTTCTTAGTGGACATGGATTAAAGGCCTTGCGTTCCTTGAAGGAACGCTTATCGCCTGCTCCTTTCATCCCAGAGCTTTCATCAAAGATCAGAAATGATGGCGTTGTAGTCGTTATGGTTCCAGCTCAAGATCTGTAAAATTGTCTGGGTTAAAGCCATTTGTGTTTTTCCATGGTCAATCGGCTGAGGCAGCCATCTTGAATCAGTTTGACACTAGACGGACATCTAATCAGCCTTTTCTGATCATCTTGGTCTAAAACAGGAAAGGTGGTGGTCGATACACATTCCCTCCTTTTGCTATTTTTCCATGTTCTACAGCCGCAGGTTCCTAAAGTCACCGTTCAAGCCGTCACTCATGTTTGTTCGTTCTGTGACCCCTGCAGGTCGCGTGTACGAAGGCAAGGTTTACACGGGACTCTGCAACTTCAACGAGAGGTGGGAGCGGCTGTCGCTGGCGCAGAAGAAAGGCTTCAACCATCGCTACCAGCTGGGCTGCAGCTGCAGGGTGAGTGGAAACGTGCGGTCAGGACGCGTCGTCTGCGACACGACACCCAATGTTTGTCAACTACAAGACCACAAATAAAGTTTTAACTGTAACTAAACTATCCAGTCCGTTAGCAAAACATCTCATGTGCTGAATGACCCACTGGCATTTGTTCAAGAAGCTGAAACTGAATTAAATCAGAACCATTAATACAAAAGTTAGGACTTTAAAGCTAAAAAAGGCAAAAAGTAGCTAAAAGCTCATTAGCCAAACAAAAGCTAAAAGCTAAATTCAGCTAAAAATAAGCTAAAGGCTCAAATTGGTCAAATAAAAAACTAAAAGCTAAAAAAAAGCAAAGAAACAGCTAAAAACCAAGGTGAGCAAAACATTAGCTAAAATATTAAATTAACAAAGTTGTAGCCACGTTCAGCAAAACTGTAACAAAATGTTTGCAACAGCAAAACAGATGCTAAAAATTCCAATTAGTAAAATAAAAGCTAAAATCAGCAAAATGGTAGCCAACAGCCAAAATTAGCAATGGAAAAATTTAAAGCTAAAATAAGCAAAGCCGTAGCTGAAAACTAAGATAAGCAAGATATTAGCTAAAAGCTTAAATTAGCTAAATGGTAGCTAAAAACTAGAATAGGCAGAACTGTAGCCAACAGCAAAAATTAGCAATGCAAAAGCTAAAATAAGCAAAGCCGTAGTTAAAAACAACGATAAGCAAAATATTAGCTAAATAATAATAATAATAATAATTAATTCAATTTATAACGCACTTTTCATTAGTGAAAATCTCAAAGTGCTACACATATATTGAATGCTACACACATTCATAAACCGGTAGCGGCAGACTACCATGCAAGGTGCTTTCCAGTCCTACCGGGAGCAACTCAGGGTTAAGTGTCTTGCCTAAGGACACAACGACACATGGTGCGGGTCCCGGGAGTCGAACCGCCAACTTTCCGATCGGGAGACGACTGCCATTACCACTACACCACGGCCGCCCGCTAAAAGCTCAAATTAGCAAAATTGTAGCTAAAGCTTGAATCAGCAGAATGGTAGCTAACAGCCAAAATTAGCAATGCAAAAACAAAGCTCAAATAAGCAAAGCTGTAGCTGACAACTAAGATGAGCAAAATATTAGCTAGAACCTCAAATTAGCAAAATGGTAGCTAAAACTAGAATTGGCAGAACAAATAGCTGACAGCCAAAATTGGCAATGCACAAGCTAAAAGCTAAAATAAGCAAAGCAGTAGCTAAAAACTAACATAAGCAAAATATTAGCTAAAAGTTCAAATTAGCAAAATGGTAGCTAAAACTTTAATCGGCAGAACGGTAGCTAACAGTCAAATTAGCAATGCAAAAACAAAGCTCGAATAAGCAAAGCTGTAGCTGACAACTAAGATGAGCAAAATATTAGATAGAACCTCAAATTTGCAAAATGGTAGCTAAAACTAGAATTGGCAGAACAAATAGCTGACCGCCAAAATTGGCAATGCAAAAGCTAAAAGCTAAAATAAGCAAAGCAGTAGCTAAAAACTAACAAAAGCAAAATATTAGCTAAAATTTCAAATTAGCAAAATGGTAGCTAAAACTTTAATCGGCAGAACGGTAGCTAACAGTCAAATTAGCAATGCAAAAACTAAAAGCTCAAATAAGCAAAGCTGTAGCAGAAAACTAAGATGAGCAAAATATTAGCTAAAGCTCAAATAAGCAAAAACGGTAGCTAAAACTAAAATTGGCAAAGTGGCAGATAAGTTAGAAACCATAAAACAAAATAAAAACTCTATTGGCAAAACAGACGCTAAATTAAGCAGAACTGTAGCTTCAAGCTTAACTTGGCAGAATAGAAGCAAAAGCTTAAAGTAGCTAAAAGATAAAAATAAAGCATGTATGCTAAAGTGGATTTTCAATGACACAAAGTTCTTCTAGTTCTCTAGCCGAACATTGAAATTGTTTTTGTTAAAACAGCTGAAAGTAAGCTGAAGTAGTTGTAGACCGAAAGACCCTGAACTCAAGCATGGCCTCATCATTCGATCATCTCATGTTAAAACTGAAAAGGCTGGAAGGTGGCGGGTGATATGCATTCCTTGCAGACTTTGAGACTGAATCGTAGCTGATTTTCAGAACCTTTTTTTCCACCAACAGCCTAAATGTTGCCAGAAAAGGCGAGGAAGTAAAACTTTACTACTATCAGCAGAGTTTGTTGAGTAACAGATCTGGAATCAGCTCAACTCTGGGTTCCCAGTGTTTTTATGACTCGAGCTTGTAGCTTGCCTTACGCAGCTGTTGACCTGGACATCTGCTAACACGCACACATTCGGCCACTATCGGTGCAAGTGGATTAGCAGAGAGAGCCGTTTGTTCCCGATGCGGGAAGAGTTTACATGGCAGCGACCCAGACGGCCGTCCATCATCCGCTTTGCTGCCACTTCACACATACGAGCACGCCTCTCCATCCTCACAAACCGTGAGAGCAGGAAGCGTCTCGCAGCGTCAGAAAATTATTTCCCACGTCTGAACCGTAGACTCTCTCCTTGAATAACAGAAGCAGCTGAAATGGGAAGCCCGACGCCGACGAGCTTTCAGATCCAGATGAGTGCAGCTCGGTGCTTCACAGCGACTTGTTTTTCACCTCTCGGAGCCGTCGTGTGCGAATCTTCATCCTGCCGGTAATTCATCTGCAGCGCTGCGTTTTTGTTCGAACACCTGGTGTGACAACGCACCACCGAGCCCGAGCCGATTCTTGAACTGCTCAAAACTTAAATGCTCCAGGAAGACGCTTCGTTTAGAATTGAAATGATACGATTAATGAGTTTGCACTTTGGTGTTTTTTGAACACCTGATCTGTGACGCTGCTGCAGTAAAAGTATCTTTAGTCAAACCGTACTCGCTTTTTAAACGAACTGACTGGACAACGTCTGGACTTTTAATGATTTGCTTCTCATCCGAGGAGCTTCCTCATTTAAAACAAAGTGCAACGCTTTTAAACTGAAGTGAAATTGCTGTTTCACAGAGCTCAAACTCACATGCAAATCCTTCCACTCCCTTCTGAGGGTTGTTGGGGTTTTTGTTGATTTCTCTCACACTCTTCAAATCTAAAGGTTTTCAGTGTCAAACCATTTTTAAAAATCATCATCTGACTAGTTGGTGAGGACCATAGGCTTCTCCAAAATGTCTTAAAATGTTTGTGTGGGTTTACAGTTCCCTGACATTACAAGCTTGAAGTCTTGTCCCTGAAGTTTTGCGCATGCTCAAATTTTTTTCTTAGAATACTGCTGCATCTAAAACCTTTCATAATTTTGTCCTAGTTGTCACAAAACCTTCTCAGATTGATCACAAATGTCTAAACCCATCTCATCCTTCTGTTTCATAATGAATATCTCAAACCCATCTTAAACCCTTCTCAGGTTTATTACAAATGTCTCAAACCCATCTTAAACTTTCTCTATTTCATTACGAGTATCTCAAACCTTCTTGGTTTTATTACAAGTGTCTCAAACCCATCTAAAACCCTTCTTGGTTTTATTACGAGAGTCTCAAACCCATCTTAAACCCTTCTAAGGTTTATTACAAATGTCTCAAACCCATCTTAAACCCTTCTTGGTTTTATTACGAGAGTCTCAAACCCATCTAAAACCCTTCTAAGGTTTAGACCTTTCGGACGAAAGACGAAACGTTTCTACAATTTTTTTTTGCTTTGTTTTGTTTTGTTTTTTGAATGTCCAGAGGACCAGACTTAGCTTTTTTAGATTTTTCTACCTGGATTATTGAGCATGCATCAGTGTACAGTACTTCTAAGGTTTATTACAAATGTCTCAAACCCATCTAAAACCCTTCTTGGTTTTATTACGAGTGTCTCAAACCCATCTTAAACCCTTCTAAGGTTTATTACAAATGTCTCAAACCCATCTAAAACCCTTCTTGGTTTTATTTCGAGTATCTCAAACCCATCTTAAACCCTTCTTGGTTTTATAACGAGAGTCTCAAACCCATCTTAAACCCAGCTTGGTTTTATTATGAGTGTCTCAAACCCATCTTAAAACCTTCTAAGGTTTATTACAAATGTCTCAAACCCATCTAAAACCCTTCTTGGTTTTATTACGAGTGTCTCAAACCCGTCTTAAACCCTTATTGGTTTTATTACGAGTGTCTCAAACCCATCTTAAAACCTTCTAAGGTTTATTACAAATGTCTCAAACCCATCTAAAACCCTTCTTGGTTTTATTACGAGTATCTCAAACCCATCTTAAACCCTTCTTGGTTTTATTACGAGTATCTCAAACCCATCTAAAACCCTTCTAAGGTTTATTACAAATGTCTCAAACCCATCTTAAACCCTTCTTGGTTTTATTACGAGAGTCTCAAACCCATCTTAAACCTTTCTAAAGTTTATTACAAATGTCTCAAACCCATCTTAAACCCTTTTTGGTTTTATTACGATAGTCTCAAACCCATCTAAAACCCTTCTAAGGTTTATTACAAATGTCTCAAACTCATCTTAAACCCTTCTTGGTTTTATTACGAGTGTCTCAAACCCCTCTTAAACCCTTCTAAGGTTTATTACAAATGTCTCAAACCCATCTTAAACCATTCTTGGTATCATTACCAGTGTCTCAAACCCAACTTTAATTCTTTGCAGTTTCATTACGAGTGCCTCAACCCATCTTAAACCCTTCTCAGCTTTATTACGAGTGTCTCAAACCCAACTTTAATCCTTCTCGGTTTTATTATGAGTGTCTCAAACCCATCTTTAAACCGTCTCAGTTTTATTACAAATGTCTCAAACCCAACTTTAATTCTTTGCAGTTTCATTACGAGTGCCTCAACCCATCTTAAACCCTTCTCAGCTTTATTACGAGTATCTCAAACCCAACTTTAATCCTTCTTGGTTTTATTACGAGAGTCTCAAACCCATCGTAAACCTTTCTCAGTTTTATTACGAGTCTCAAACCCATCTAAAACCCTTCTTGGTTTTATTACGAGTGTCTCAAACCCTTCTAAGGTTTATTACAAATGTCTCAAACCCATCTTAAACCATTCTTGGTATCATTACCAGTGTCTCAAACCCAACTTTAATCCTTCTCGGTTTTATTATGCGTGTCTCAAACCCATCTTAAACCCATCTCAGTTTTATTACAAATGTCTCAAACCCATCATATACCCTACTTGGTTTCATTACAAGTGTTTCAAGCCCTTCTCCTTTTAGTTTCTGTAAATTTTAAAGCTGCATTTTGACACTTGCATGGAAGTTCTTTTACAAAAAATTTGAGGCTACAACTCCAAATGTCCAGATCTTAAAATCAAATTATAATTTATGTTGATCACATCCAACTCTGACTTTCTGTATTCCAGAGATTAAATCATAAATGTAGGGACTGAAGCTGTGATTTTCATATATTAGTAGCATAAAATGAGGGTACATGACTTGTTGGTCTCAAACACAGAATTCAGTGAAACTACAATTACAAGTTATCTTTTTTTCCTGCAACTCTGAGTTGCAAACTTGTCTCCAAACATAACCCACCACTAGATGTTGCAAGTCAAAACATCTTTTTCCTGTTCCTTGGCTTGAATTTTCCCATCTCATTTCTCTCTCTGCAGATTAAGCCATGCCACTACCTGCCCTGCTTCGTGACGTCGAAAAACGAATGCCTCTGGACGGACATGTTGTCTCACTTTGGCTACCCTGGCTACCAGTCCCGGCACTACGCTTGCATCCAGCAGAAGGAGGGCTACTGCAGCTGGTATCGAGGCATGACCGCCCGTGACAAAACCACCATCAACACCACTGACCCCTGATTCCAAAACCCGAACCCCCCGCCGCTCTGTCCTACCTGTCTCCGTTCCACCTTTGATCGCTTTTAGAGTATTACAGAACTCTTGAAGGTCACTGACTGAAAATCTCCTTTTGAATGAGGAGCAAAAGAGCAAATACTTTCCAGTGCCTGTCTGTAGCACTTCTGATTTAAAGAAAGAAAAAAAAAAAGCTTTTTGTTGTACAGATTGCCCTTTAACTCTCGTGTTTTCACCACTCTACAATCAGCAACACAACCCGTACTTTTGAGTCCATCTTTTTTTGGTCCTAAAAAGGAGGATTTAGACAGAAGGAGCCATTAGGAGGTAGGAGACTGTAATCAAACTCTAATGGGAATGCCAATAATCATGTAATGCTACTGTTTTCAAAAGGTAATTTAACTTTTATAATCAACTCAAATTTAAATAGAGTACACTTAAGTGATGTAAACCAGTGCTATCAACACTGCCAATCATCTTGTGAACAAAGATTTTTGTGCCAATCTGTCAGGTATGATTTGTGAATTGTACCGTTTTGTATCTGATTTCTAAAAACATAACCGACTCTGTTCTGAATTTTTACTGTAACATGTCTTTAATGGTTGTGTCTCTGAATGTTTTTGGTGTGAACTATTTTCCACCCCGTCCACGAGTTGTGCACTGATCAGTATCAGAGAAATGTTAAAGCAACGCAGTGCCAATGCAGACATAAGCTCATTTCTTTGCAGATGTTGGTATTTAATTGTTTGGTTTTTTTTGCTGTATATAACATAAGCTACAGAAATGAACTACCAACTCTGCTCAAATCTCTACTTATTTATGTTAAAGCTGGGGTATGTAAGATTGTAATGTAGTCTGTAACTTTTCAAACAATATATATTTTAACATATTTCTTCACTCTGTCACTAGATTGATGTTAGAGAGGTAATCTCTGAAAAAACTAAAAAAAAATATTGTCCCCTTGCTTCTCCAGGTGGTAAATAAGCATTTCTAAAAAGAAAAAGTGACCCGCCATTTTCCAGCCAATAAAAACAAAGTTTGTAACCAGCCAATAAAAACCGAGCTTGAATTTGAATCAGCCAATAAAAACAGAGCTTGAATTCAAATTTCAACAGACCACAAGGGGGCAGAGCCATATATGGCTCTGAGGGGGAGGGATCAGAATGCTTTGCTTGTTGAAATTTTTTCTAAGTGCTGATGTTCTACAGAAACTGCAGACTGAACCTTTAATAAAATTACACAATAATATGTGATTATACGTGCATAAAATAAAGAGAAGTGTATATATAATATAGACCAAGCAACATAGCAACAGAGTATTAAATCATCCAGAGAAGCATCTGCTTGTTAAGTATGGTACTTCAAAAGTTTTTTATTATAGTTCCCTTGGCTGGTATTATTTAAAGCACCCAAAAATGATAGCTCAGTATAAACAGATTTCTGGTATTTAAGTGTATATTCAATCTTTGTATTTAACTATTGTAAATGGCAATTACATATAAGTGAATGTTACAATGTTTTCCCTTTAGTCTTCAGCTACTCCCTTTTATGGTTTTCACATCATTAGCTTCCATTCAGTTCATTCCATTACTGGACGCAGGACGGCCTCAACGAGGGCAACAGCCTCCGTTTTGACACCACTACAACAGCAACATGTGCAAAAACCTAGTTCTAAACCCATTAGACATTTGTGCTCACCAGTATTTTTCAGAAAAGAAACGGTTACTCAATCTCCTGCGTAAACTTAGAAAAGAAAGCTGGCTCTTATGCAAAGTATGAAGCTAAAGTCAGCAACTGCTCAGCAAACAGCTTTTGGTTGTTTTTGTTACAAGGATGACAATTTTTGTAGCGATACATAGAACAGCCTGGCACCTACTGGGTGTTTATGGGGAACTGTTGTTTTTACCTTGTACTTACAGGATACGTACCTGGTGGTGCAACTGGTATACTAGCAAAGATATACCGTAGTAAGAATCCAATAAGTACCTAGCAGAATACCAGGTATATTACCATATACAGTAGTTTACCAGGTATATTGCCAGGTACCTACTAGTTATACTGCAAAGTACAAACCTGTAAGTACCAGGTACATATCAGGTATACTACCAGATGCATACTAGGTACATACCAGGTACACTATTACCAGGTTTGTACTCTATAGTGGGTAACTAGTCACATCGTAATAGAGCCTAGTTCCTATACATACCCCATGTGGACCCATAGAGTACTGGGTATGTGCCAGGCGTATCATGAATTGCTACCAAGGCTTGTCAATGCGTCTAAGACCCAGTTTATTTTAGGGGTTTAACAATAAATATTAATTAGCAACAATTCCAAAGTGGAGACCCTTTTGTTTACTCAAAAACTTTTTAGAAACTGTTGCATAGGTACAACAAAAAAGGTTAAAACGTGTCGTTTGGACCAGTTTCTTTAAGTGAGAAAGGTTTCTTCCCCCGTTTCCCATAAAGCGTTCATGTAATTATTATTTTATTTTTGCATAGTTGTTGCCTCCATTTCCAAGCAATCCCAAACTACGCCAACTGCTACTGACTTCAGCTTACAAATTTGAGTTTCTTTCCAACTTGCACACAAAAAAAAGCCCTTCAGCTTGATGGCATCTTTTAAAACCAAAAGAAGCAATAAAACCTCACTTAAAAAAAGTCCCTTGTGTTTTATCAGTGATGAAGAGGTTTCACCTCCAGTTGTGGCCATTCTGCGTCATTATTTCTGTGGTTTATGTTGGTGTAAATATACTGTTTTAACATAGAACAAGATGGGTCAGGTTTGGTCTATAAAAAATCAACAATCATGGAAGCCGTGTACAGTCTGTGTGTAAACACTGATTCCTGAACTGTGTGGGTTGGGGTCTTTCTTTGTTGGGGGTAGAGAAATGTTTGACTTTATTTCTGTGTTTTATATTTTTGTAATAAAGATTTAATGAAAAAAGAACCAAAGTTGGCTTTTTTGTGCATTATGTGGTGTATTTTCTTTTACTTTGTTGTTTAAATGAAGAGCAGCCACACCAAACACTCACCATCTGTGTGTGGTTGGGATAGAACGTCTGTTCGTTCAGGGGGAATTTCTCCGGGCCGAGGGAGCGATACAGCTTAATCATCTGAGAAAACTGTAAAGAGACAAACGAAAAAGGCAGGGTTTTTTTTTTGCTGTGAAAAATGTCTGTGGTTAGATAAAAGCTACAACCTTAGTTTGCAGAGGACACTTGGATTATCTTGAACTCAACATCCATGTGTGGGATGGAATCAGGTTATCTTACCATTTTAGAAGCCACCATAATGTAACTGGAGCTTGAACCCACCCACAAGACAAATCTGGATCCTCATTGACTTTAGTTATTCTTCCAAGAAGCATTAAATATCCTTCACTTGGAACCAGTAGCCATCGGTGCGATACCTTGACACCATAGTTACAACTAGGGATGCACAATATTATCGGCATGGTATCTGTTTCGGTTGATATTAGCAATAAAGTTAAATATTGGATATTGGCCAGTCCATCAAAATAACTCACCAATATAAAAGGCACTTTTTTATATATATTACTGTATATATTTATATAGTGTTACATCATTTACAACCCCTTTTTGGCATCTGCATTTGGTAGCAGGCCAAACAGACAAAGACCATCTAGAAGTAGTAGTAGTAAGTGGGTCTAGGTCTAGGCCTATCTTGTAAATGAGTCCCTGAGACTCAATGGGATTAACGTGTATAAATAAATGTTGAATGGAAAGTAGGTCTGGGAAAAAAAAAAAGAAAATCTGTATTCATATCAGTTATCAGCCAAATAAGTTTTAACATATCGGGCTGCCACCTTACCGTGGTGGAGGGGTTTGAGT
>JBBPBX010030243.1:24433-35315 GCA_038048925.1 Garcialebias charrua
CAGAGATTACTTTGTCTAACATCAGTCTGTCAGGAGATAGTGAGTGAAGAAATATGCTAAAAATATATTTTTAGAAAACTTACAGACTGCACTACAGAAACTGCAGACTGCACCTTTAATAATATACCGGAACAGCCTTTTTCCAAATGCTTCTGCAAGTACAAAAGGAGACATGCTACACCTGTTTTAGACTTATTACACTACCTACTGTTACAATTGATAAATTTAGTCCTCATTTATAAAGCTCTAAGGATAGTATCTCACCGGGATGCAACGATTGGAGACGGGTTAGTGCCTCAAACAGCGAGAAATAGACAAATTATCAGATGTACCGGTAGTTTCAATAATCTTAGTTTTGTGACCAAGTGATCAGTAAAAAGAAAACTTGTAAAAAGAAAATTAAGGGTTTTTCAAACGTGATTCAGTTTTTCCAAATGTGATTCAGTCTTTTCAAATGTGATTCCGTTTTTTTTCCAAATGTGATTTTTTGTGATTTTTTCAAATGTTATTCAGTTTTTTATGTGATTCAGTTTTTTTCAAATGTGATTCAGTTTTTTCAAATGTGATTCAGTTTTTTCAAATGTGATTCAGTTTTTCAAATGTGATTTAGTTTTTTCAAATGTGATTTAGTTTTTTGTCAAATGTGATTCAGTTTTTTCAAATGTGATACAGTTTTTTTCAAATGTGATTCAGTTTTTTCAAATGTGATTCAGCTTTTTTCAAATGTGATTCAGTTTTTTCAAATGTGATTCAGTTTTTTAAATGTGTTTCAGTTTTTTTCCAAATGTGATTCAGTGTTCATTTATACCTTACGGCCACCGTAAAAAAAAAGTCTAATTTCTACAGACAAGCTTTCAGTTAAACAAGGACCTGGTTGCATGTTTTTATGATTTCCTTGTTATCTGATTTGCTGTTCATGATCATATACAGTACTGTACTAGTATACATATATGTTCTACTTTTAGATATTTTAAAGTCCTTTGGGATTTTTTTTTGCTCTAAAATGCTATTTATTTAAAAATAATTACTCAACCATTGTAAAGGCCTAACTTCCAATAAATATATTTATAGCTATTTTTGAAAAAATACTAGACAAACATGGCATTTTTATGAGTTATTATGATTATTATACAATATGTGATAAAACTGTGCCAAGGGATGTTTTCATCAGCATTCCTTGAGCAAAAAGCTATTCATATTTGGGACAATAAGCTGCCATTTGGTCTCCACATCCATTTATCAAACAAAATCTCTGACCTTTTAATAGGCTCCCAAGAAATACAGATTTTGTGGGAAACCTTTCCACTAGTAAAGAACTCGCGTTTGGTGAGGGTTTTATCTTCCTGCATCAGTCTGTCTTTCATTGATAAGGCTAATTGTGGTAAAACTCAGGGGGAATGCTACAAATGTCAAAAACTACACAGTGAGGATTGGCCCCGTGCTAACTCACAATGGTCCATTGTGCCATGCTGGCTCTCGGCCGTCACCTTAGAGGGAAAATCTTTGTTCTCCTGTTTACAAGGACAGAAACTAGAAGGTGGTCACACAAGAGACTGGGCTCGATTTTTACTCTAAAAAGTCAAAACTTTAATTAAAACACTTAAATGAGTTAAAAGTCTGCGAACAAGAGATCAGTTGTCCTGTTTTGTTCAAAGTCAAATTTTAAGACTTTCTAATCTCAAGAGCTCAGTTCTGTTTATTTTTATACTTTAGAATATCCATCAATCCATCAATCCATCCATCAGTCCATCAATCCATCCATCCATCCATCCATCCATCAATCCATCCATCCATCAATCCATCAATCCTTGCTTCCTCCTTTTTGGGTGGCAGGGGTCACTGGTGCCCATGTTCAGCAGTCACTGTGTGAGAGGCGGGGGTGGACAGGTCTCCAGTCCATCACAGGGGCACAGAGACAAACAACCATTCTCTCTCTCACCTAGGGACGATTTAGAGTTACCAATCGGTCTAACGTGCATGTTTTTAATCTGTGGCAGGAAACCGGAGTACTCGGAGAAAACCCACACGTGCACGGAGAGAACATGCAAACTCCACCCAGAAAGGACCTGGCCGGGACTTGAACTGGGGCGACCTGCTCGCTGAGAGGCGGCAGCTCTACGAACTGAGCCACCGTGCCGCCCACAGCTAAACATGTCGCAATAATTACTAGGGATGGGACAGATCCGATCCAGTATCGGTATCGGTATTCGATACCAACATTATTTAAGTATCGGGTATCGGATCCAACCTGCCGATACTTTTCCGATCCAGCTTCAGAGAGCACTTGTGTTCAATCACATTCTGTGACTGCCCTTCTTAACATTGTGTGAGATAAACCCAACGAAGACACTCTTAAGCCTTACAATAGGGAACCCACTGACTTTAACAGTACACAGGACAGGAGGAAAGTATACCACACACATGTCCTCCTTACTCATGGTGCAGCTGAAAAAACTAAAAAAGCGCTAAGCATGATGGGAAAGACAACACAGCCACTCCCCTTAACAAATTAGAGAGTTGATTTTGTTGTCTTTCCCATTATAACAAATAGTTATAACCAATAGTTTGTCCAGCTAAAGCTGGAAAAACTAAAAACAGTATCGGATCGTAAAAGTATCGGTATTGGTCGATACTCAGTTAATAAGTATTGGTATCGGATCGGAAGTGAGAAATGTGGATCGGTGCATCCCTAATAATTACCGTAGTTCTCTTCACCACTTGCTCTTGCCTAGGTCGGATGCTTTCTCCCTTCCCCTCCCTCTCCGCTTTGCTTTGCTGCTCTGTCTGTTTGTGAAACTGCTTCTGAGCCTCTCTGCATATCTTCCAAACCATAATTATGGACTTGATTCCATCTGTTGGTCCCTCATCACAATTGACAACATTTCTTCGAAGAGGAGACAGGCATTAGGCAAGTCAATTTGCCCTGTTGGCACGCACGCAGCTGGATATTTCATCAACTTGAAAACGTGTCTATCTCTGCTGCCATTTGTGGATTTTAAGGATGCATTCATAACTGGATTCATGATAACTGGATCCTGCTTTTTGGATTCGGCTGGTTGCTAGTTTATCTACAAACAAGGAAGTCGTCAGCAGCAAATTTGGACTTGATTATGCTGCTTGCCTTTGTGATGGCTTGGTTCATGCCTCGAGTACCCAGACTCAAATGCTTTTGGCAGAATGGATCAGATCTCGGGGATTTTACTCAGGCACACTCTTTTGGTGTGGCCATGTAATTTGGACATTTCAGAACCCGAGTGGACCGACACAGACTCAAAGTAGATGTCATTAAGTTCTGCCTGCCCCCAAAACAACTGTGTGTTTATCTGAATCTGGCTCCCCCAGCTGGCCTTGAAGGGCACCTTATCTGAATTGCCTGGAGGACATGTAATCTGACGCTCTGCTCCCATCGAGGAATTTCCAATTGATAACCAGAGGAAACCAGCTGAATAAACATGTCATCACTTCAGGACTCTTGGATTCCCATAGGTGTTGTCTTTGGCCATTTCCCAACATCACTCGAGAATGTTTACGGATCTCACCGGAGAGAACTGGATGATTATTCCATCCTTATCAGAACTCCTACAGTGTCTTCGAGTGCATCCTTGGACATTGCTCATGCTCTCGTCGCCTCACCCCCTCTGCAGAATGTCTACGGTGCTATGCGTTTGTTTGTGCAAGGTGTTTTTTTTATATTAAAGTTTTTCTTCTCAGGCAAGAAGAAAGAGTTTAATAGGATTTTGTTTTTGCCTCCAATTCCTACATGTGTCCAGTTTCACAACTTTTTGTCTGTCTAAACATATCTCACTTGTAAATGAGCTCTCTAGACTCAATGTGATTTATCTGTCTAAATAAAGGTTGAATGAAATGTCAACATTCGGGTAAGAACCAGGTGAATCAAAAGTGAAACACTTCATTCATTTTTGTTTTTGTTGACAGCGTGGACCCACATGAAGACTTTCAAAATATGACAACATGCATCAACATTTGCAAACACTTCAACGTTTTCAAAAAAATATAAAGACTTTTAGGAAAAAACAAAAAGCTTTGACCTTATTAGATGACGTGAAACTGGTAGTCCAGAGCACCTTTAGTGTTTGGGGTGAACAACGTATCAAAGGTCATTTTATTGAATGTTGGATCAATTATCAGAACTTTGTATGTAAAAAAAAAAAAAAACAGCTGGACTCGCCTAGTGTCTGTTTGAAGTTCTGTACTATTTACTTCATCAGTATCCTTAAGAAAAACAACGGTATTAATTGGACTCAGTAAGAGCAGTAAAACGGTATGACCTTAAAAAAGCTCAATGTCTCTTCACCAACATGAAGCTGTTGGCAGATGTTCAACCAACAGTGAGAACGCTTCTGAAGCATCCACCTGTTGTGATCCTGTTTTCTTCTGAACATTTTTCAGCTTCTTTCTCATCCTGCAGTTTTCAGCTATATCAACAAATCACAAATGTTCAGCTGTTTCAGGACAATCCTGCTATGAGTTTTGGTGTTGGCACAACTTTAGCTTTTTGAAATATTTAGCCTTATCTGCCATTTTGTTCTTGTAAAAAATGAATTGAGCTCATTTTACATCCTTCAAACCTTTACATCTGTTTACAACCTTTTGCTGCTCCGTTCACATTTTGTTCTGCTTCAGCTTCTTTCTTCCTTCTGCAAATTTATCTTTTCTCGGCTACTTTCAGCTAATTTCAGCTGGGGTTTTTTGTTGCTCCTTTTACATTCTTTCTGCTAACTACAACATTTTTGTGCTTCTTCTAACTTCTTTCGCTAAGTTCAGCTTATTATGCTCCTTTCAGCTTATTTATGCAAGTTTCAGCTTTTTCTACAATTTCAGCTATTATATAGCTGTTTTTGTGCTAATTTAATCTTTTTCAGCTAATTCCAAATTTTTGGCACCCATTTAAACCTTTTTCAGCTTAATTCAGTAAAAACCTGCTCTCTCCACTTCCTTCTTGTAATTTCAGCTTCTTTTTGCCTTTTTAGCTACTGTTCAGCTGTTTTTTTTGTGTGTGCTAATTTTATCTTTTTAAGATTTTTGTGCTCATTCTTGCTTCTTTGGGGCGGCTGTGGCTGAGTGGTTAGAGCAGTCGTCCTCCAATGCGAGAGTTGGGAGTTCAATTCCACCAGCAGCCACATGCTGAAGTGTCCCTGGGCAAGGCAGTGAACCCCTCATTGCCTCTGATGTGTGTGTGGCTAAAGCTCTGATGAGTCTCATTAGAATGATTTGTTCAGTTATCTTTGTATAGATCTAGTAGAGTGCTGTATAAATGGGTGAATGAGGCACAGGCTGTTGTAAAGAGCTTTGAGTAAGTACAGTCCATTTACCATCTTTCAGCTTAATTGAACAAACGTGTTCTTTCAGCTTTTTAATGCTAATTTAAGCTTTTCTACCTTTCCCCTACCTTTTTAACTACGTAGTTTTAGCTGTTTTCACATAATTTCAAGTTTTTCGTGGTAATTTCTGCTACTTTCAGCCTACCGGTAATTAATTTCTTTATACTAATCTCAGCTTACTCCTTTCAGCTTTTTCTGCTACTTTCAGCTTTTTTGGCTCTTTCAGCCACTATTTAGCTGTTTTATGCTAATTTTAGATTTTCAGCTAATTCCACATTTGTTGAGCTCATTTCAGCTCTTTCTGCTTCCCTCTGGTAGGTTAAGCTTCTTTTCAGCTACTTTTCAACTATTTGTTTTTCTTATTTCAGCTTATTTTAGCAAAGTTTTTTTTCTGCTAATTTCTGTTAATTTAACTCTAATTCAGCAAATCTGTGTTATTTCTGATTTATTCTGCTAATTTAGGTTTGTTCTTCCATTTCAGCTACATTTGAGCATGTTTAAGCTAATTTAGGCTGTTTTTCAGCTGGTTCTTCAGCATTAAGCATTCACACTGTATTTTGTAAGGGAATGCAGACCCTCCAGTTCATTGTTGTTATCGTGCTTTGTCTTTTTGCACAGAAGGAGCTCAGATGTTCACGCAGAGGCGAGGAACGCCGCTCTGGCTTCTGTCCTCCGTTGTTCTGCCAGATCAGCGTTCCCGCTCCGAGCAGAACGCTGGAGGTTCTGGAGTCAAAGGGTTGACTGCAGAAGTTCAGCCAAAGAAACAAAACGGCCGCGGCGCCACATCGCACCAAGAACATCCTGCGGAGCCAGCACTGCCTGCAGGTTCTGGACAGATCCACTGGGCTTCCTCTGCGGCTCGCACCTTACACAGCTCTTTTAGCTGATTCAAGATGGCTACAACTCCTCTTCACAGATATTGAACTAAAATTGATTGTCCCTTCTCCTAAATGTTGTTCATATTGTTGAGAAATTAAAAATATACAGGTCCTTCTAAAAAAAAAATAGCATACAGTATTGTGATAAAGGTCATTATTTTCCATAATATAGTGATAAAAATGAAACTTTCATATATTTTAGATTCATTTCACACCAACTGAAATATTTCAGGTCTTTTATTTTTTTAATACTGATGATTTTGGCATACAGCTCATGAAAACCCAAAATTCATGTCTCAAAAAATTAGCATATCATGAAAAGGTTCTCTAAATGAACCATTAACCAAATCATCTGAATCAACTAATTCACTCTAAACATCTGCAAAAGATTCCTGAGGCTTTTAAAAACTCCCAGCCTGGTTCATTACTCAAAACTGCAATCATGGGTAAGACTGCTGACCTGACTGCTGTCCAGAAGGCCATCACGACACCCTCAAGGAAGAGGGTAAGACACAGAAATAAATTTCTGAACGAATAGGCTGTTCCCAGAGTGCTGTATCAAGGCACCTCAGTGGGAAGTCTGTGGGAAGGGAAAAGTGTGGCAGAAAACGCTGCACAACGAGAAGAGGTGACCGGACCCTGAGGAAGATTGTGGAGAAGGGCCGATTCCAGAGCCACTGTGCACAGGTGTGTGCAGGAAATGGGCTACAGGTGCCGCATTCCCCAGGTCAAGCCACTTTTGAACCAGAAACAGCAGCAGAAGCACCTGACCTGGACTACAGAGAAGCAGCACTGGACTGTTGCTCAGTGGTCCAAAGTACTTTTTTCAGATGAAAGCAAAGTTTGCATGTCATTCAGAAATCAAGGTGCCAGAGTCTGGAGGAAGACTGGGGAGAAGGAAATGCCAAAATGCCAGAAGTCCAGTGTCAAGTACCCACAGTCAGTGATGGTCTGGGGTGCCATGTCAGCTGCTGGTGTTGGTCCACTGTGTTTTATCAAGGGCAGGGTCAATGCAGCTATCAGGAGATTTTGGAGCACTTCATGCTTCCATCTGCTGAAAAGCTTTATGGAGATGAAGATTTCATTTTTCAGCACGACCTGGCACCTGCTCACAGCAAAACCACTGGTAACTGGTTTACTGACCATGGTATTACTGTGCTCAATTGGCCTGCCAACTCTCCTGACCTGAACCCCAGAGAGAATCTGTGGATATTGTGAAGAGAAAGTTGAGAGACGCAAGACCCAACACTCTGGATGAGCTTAAGGCCGCTATCGAAGCATCCTGGTCCTCCATATCACCTCAGCAGTGCCACAGGCTGATTGTCTCCATGCCACGCCGCATTGAAGCAGTCATTTCTGCAAAAGGATTCCCGAACAAGTATTTTTTTTTCTTCCCATTTACAGATGGCCTCCCTTCTCACCTTACAGAATCCCTGGTGGTGTTGCAGTGTTTTGGAATAAGAAACTTGACCAACAAATCAAAGTGATCAGGCTGAATGTTAACTGGGCGATAGGACTTGAGTTCTGTGATGGGGATAAAACAATCACCATACTGAACGTGTATACTCCTTATGAGTGCTCAGAGAATGAGTTTGAATATTTAAATAGACTGGCCTATATCATGGCTTTCTTACAGGAACATGCAGTAAGCAGTCTTTTTATTGTTGGTGATCTGAATGCTGACCTCTCTGATCAAAGGTCTACGTTTGCAAACCATTTAAAACATTTCTGCTCGGATAATGGTCTCTCACTCTCTAGTGAATTACTTTTGCCAAGGGACAGCTATACTTACATCAGTGAGGCATGGTATACCACCTCCTTTTTAGATCATTGCATTTGTACAAGTGATGCTCATAACACCATTGATTCAATGAGAATTAATTATGAGCTGTCTACATATGATCATGTGCCCCTGTCCCTCTCTATAAATCTGGACAATGTGCCTTCTCTTACTTCTGTAAGTTGTGATATGCCTGAAGTACATATTAATTGGTCCACTTTAAAGGAAGGGGACATCAGCACATATCTCACCCAGAGTGAGACCATGCTGAGTAACATTGAGCTGCCTAAATCTGCTGTAACGTGCACGGATATCAACTGCCAGAATCTGCAGCACAGAGTTGAATTGTGCTCACTGTATGAACAGATTGTGGATTCTCTGCTTATCTCAGGTCGACATCTGTGTAAAATCAAGAACTACAAAGCTAAATTAGGCTGGAATGAGTATGTTGAGAAGTCTCACACTGAGGCAAGAAGGGCTTACAAAGCCTGGGTTGAATCAGGTAAAGCTAAATGTGGTCCTCTATTTGCTAACATGAAGGAGGCGAATGCAAAATTTAAATATGCCTTAAGGTTCATTAAAAGACATGAGAATTCTCTCAGGGCTGAATCACTGGCTAGGAAGCTACAAAGTAAATGCCCTACAGATTTCTGGACAGAAATAAAAAAGATGAGTAATAATAAAAGGTCTTTACCAACACATATTGATGGTGTGAGCGGAGCAGCAGAGATCACTGATCTATGGAGGAAACATTATGAAGATATTTTTAATGCTGTTAAAAGTAATTCATTTGTGGTTGGACATATTGATGGAAATGAAAATGTGGTTGTGTCCCCAAAAGAAATCTCTGAGATTGTGATGACGCTGGATAACAACAAGTCAAGTGGGTCAGACAGGGTATCTGCTGAGCATCTGAAATATGCAAGCAGGAAATTATGCCCCCTACTTGCAATGTGTTTTACGGGCTTTTTAACTCATGGAGTTCTACCTGACAAATTACTGTCTGTCATTTTAGTTCCGATTGTTAAAGATAGAGCTGGTAGAATTAACAGTAGGGATAATTACAGGCCTATAGCCCTGGCCAGCACCTTATCTAAGGTGCTGGAGAGGGCTATTTTGAACAAACTGGAAGGATTTCTGCTGACCTCTGACAATCAATTTGGGTTTAAACGTAAACATGGAACAGACTTGTGCATCTTTGCTTTAAAAGAAATTTTAGATTTATACAACAGACACCACACCTCCATTTTTATGTGTTTTATTGATGCCTCAAAGGCTTTTGATTATGTAAATCATGAAAAGCTGTTTTACAAATTATATAAGAGGGGTGTCCCCAAATGTTTGCTGAGGATTCTTGTTTTTTGGTATGCAAACCAACAAATGTATGTTAAATGGGGAAACTCTGTATCGGACCCCTTCGGTGTCTCAAACGGTGTGAGACAGGGTAGCATCCTGTCTCCCTTTCTGTTCAATGTTTACATGGATGACCTGTCAAAGCTTTTAAATGACTGTGGAACAGGTTGTAGGGTGGGAAATAAGGTCATCAACCATCTTATGTATGCCGATGATTTAGTAATCTTCTGTCCCTATTCTGCTGGCTTACAAGAACTGCTGCAGGTGTGCTCTGACTATGGAAGTGACTTTGATATAAAATATAATGCGAAGAAAAGCAACATCATGATTGTGCGGAGCAGAGAAGACTCCAAGTTGATGTTCCCTGACTTCTTTCTGTCGGGCAACAGGCTGGATGTCAGTGATGAATATAAATATTTGGGGCACTATTTGACTGCAGACCTGTCAGATGATAGAGACATTTACAGACAATGTCGTATGCTCTATGGTCAAGCTAACACGCTGATCCGTAGGTTTGGAATGTGCTCATCATCTGTTAAGATCCAACTCTTTAAGGCCTACTGCACTCCTTTGTACACCGCTCACCTGTGGAGACGTTATAAAAAGAGCAGTATGTATAGACTAACTGTGGCATATAATGATGGCCTTCGAATGATGCTGAGGGTACCTCGATGGAGCAGCGCGAGCAAAATGTTTGCTGATGCAGGTGTGCCTACCTGCCAAGCGGTGCTGCGTAACCTCATGTATAGATGCATGTGTAGATTGTCTGTATCTGAAAACTGCATCATCACTACACTGACCAACCCTGGACTAAGCTCTGTGAGATATTTTTCTATTTTGGGGACTCATTGGCGGATGAGCCTCTATAGGAAAGCTTTTTAGTCTTTTATTCTTATTTTATTTTTTTATAGGAAAGCTTTTTAATCTTTTTTATGTTTTACTCTTTTTATATACATATATGGATCTTGTATTGTATCTGAAATAAAGAAACTACTACTACTATTACAGCCATCCTCTCACACCGATATAATTATTACTTTTTTTAATAGAGAGAAAGGAAAGATAGAAAGTAAGACAACAAAACAACAATTATCCACAAAAAGAGCACAAGGCAAACACACCCAACCTCCGTCCGCAATCCTGCAAAGCACATGACAGAACACAGCAACACATGCATAAATGCATAAAGACTAATAATATTCATGACCTTGCAGTAGATTTCCATAAATAAACATACCCATATCTATACATATGTATGTATGTACAGCACTTTGTTGCAGCTGTGGTTATTTTAAAGGGCTCTATAAATAAATTATTATTATTATTATATATATATACAGTATACATACATATGCACGTTAGGTTGATTGGTAACTCTAAATTGACCCTAGGTGTGAGAGTGGATGGTTGTTTGGTTTGAGTGAGACAGGTCCCTCTTGTAAATGAGTCCCCATGACTCAACGAGGCTAGCCTGTATAAATAAAGGTTGAATGAATGCATTCATATCACATATCCATCTACATATCTGC